>JARYGA010013995.1:0-105827 GCA_030545235.1 Helianthus tuberosus
AAGATGGGCAGAATAATTACCCTTTGTTTTATGGGATGATAGGACAACAGTAAAAAGTGCAACTGGGCAAACCCCATTTTCCTTAGTATTTGGAGCAGAAGCCATAATCCCGACAGAGATGGTGATACCTACAGCAAGATCCAACCTCCTGGATCCTGAAAAGAATCCTGAAGCCCTATGCAAAGAATTGGATACTATCGATGAGATAAAGGATGCAGAGAAATTGAGAATGGCAGCATACCAACAGAGGATATCCAGAGCATATAACAAGAATCTAAGGACGAGGAGATTTCAAGTTGGAGATTGGGTGTTAAGGAAAGCTTTTCAGAATACAACCAATCCCGTTGATGGGAAGTGTTATGGCTCATTTTCTAAGCATACATATCCTGACCAATATCCTGCCTTTATTTGTTTATTTGTGACCAGGATGCTGGAAGAGGATATTGCTAACATCTTGGGCGATATCCTGAGGTTTATTGAATTAACCACGTGCAGGTTAATGGTTGTAAGTTACTAACGGTCATCAGGACTTCTTCTCCTCAAGACTCGGATGTATTTGTTATGAAGAAGCTGTTGAACCCGAAAGACTTGGTCCTCAACGTTCAAGTGGGAATATTCGCTGGATCCCGGAAGTTTAGGATAGTTTGTTACATTATCTTTACTATAAATAGATGGGGGTGGATCAGTTTAAGGCACACAATTTCCAATTACACTCTCGAACACTTTCACTCTCGAGCTCATTGCAAACATCACACTTGTATTCAAATTTCATTGTAACACATAGTTGATCCGCACCACATCCTGCACTGTACCCTGACGTTTGAAGTAATAAGAAGAACAAGGTAGCTGCGATTGTCAGCTCCCGAGGTTTTATGCCGGCGATCTAGATTGATCAAGGGCTTTCCTCGTACATCACGTGTCCACCTTTACATTTTTGCTCATTGTTTGATCATAGATACAGCTCTATATCCTGAGCCGTATCCTGAAACTGTTTTCATATCTAATTTTGTCAACACATTTTTTACACATATTTCTAGCACACTACCTCACTTAACTAATTTGATCACTAAATTGCTTAGGTAATTTTTGACCAAAACAATTTGGCGCCCACCGTGGGGCAAGTGGTGCTCTCTTTACTAAATTTTTTTGTGAAATCGCTAATCGGCTTTCTATTTTCAAAACTTTTTGCCACATTGTCCATAATGGCCTCAAGATCAAACATGAGTTCCTCTACTGTGTCTGCTATGACTTCTGCTACTACTGGTTCGGTGCTTCCACCACCTCCTCCAAGGATGCCAGCCTCTTCACGACCTCAGGATATTATCCCTACTCGCAGTGTTCAGGAATCTGCTCCTGTTCTAGCTTCTAATGATGAAATTCTTACTTTATTTGGAAGTGTGCAGGAACAAATGAGGCAGCAACAGGAAACAAACCAAATGCTTTTAAGGGAAATACAACTCCTGAAGTCTGGCTCGAGCAGATCTGCTGAGGATAATGTCACTCCATTACATCCCAGAGCGTTGAACTTTAGTTCGGCTGTGTATACCGAGGATAACAGGGGGAATATTTTGCCCTGCCTTCCTCAGAATCATACTCCTGAAATACCCTCCTCGGTCAGGATGTCAACCATGAGGAGCTTAGGATATGCTTCTGGATATGGGCAAAATCCTCCAACGGGTAACGTGTCAAATAATAATAATACTCATGCTACTAACAATAGTGGATCTTTGCAGGATACAGGTGTAACATCAGCACTTACTAGGGAACTTCAGAAGTTGAAGGACATGATATCTAGTGTACCTGGGGTGGTCCAGCCGATCCCGGAAGTGTCCCAAGACAGCCACAAGATATCTCATTTTGCATATCCGATCTGTGATGCTGAGATCCCAAAGAGATTCCAAACCCCCAACATGAAGCTTTATGATGGGACTACGGATCCTGAAGAGCATATTGCTCAGTATAGGGAGAGAATGGAGATTAACCCTATCCCTCCGGAGCTCAAGGAAGCATGCTTGTGCAAGGGATTTGGTTCTACTCTAACAGGATCAGCCTTAAAATAGCTGTTAAACGTTCCTCCTCACTCAATTACTTCGTTTGCCCATTTGGTTAATCTATTTAACAGTCAATTTTCTTGTAGTCGGAGTTTTGAGAAACTAACCAGTGATCTTTACAGGATAACTCAAGGGCCTCAGGAATCCTTGAGGGATTATGTGAACAAATTCAGTCGAGAATCCTTGGATATCCCACATCTTGATGTTGCAACAGCTGTGCAAGCTTTTAAGATGGGATTATAAAAGGATTCTCAGTTTTATCAGGATCTTGTAATGAATCCCTGTAGGAATCTCGACGAAACTCGTAACAGGGCTTTGAGATATACCCGTCTGGAAGATGACAGGAAGATGCAAGAAAGGATGAACTCATCTAACACTTATGAGTCAACTAACAGGAAGTCAGAATCCTCATTCAAGTCATATCGGCCTAAGCCATATGGTAGAAATGAAAACAAGAGAGTGAATGCTGTCGAAGATGAGGATCCTGAAGAGTATCCTGAGTTGTCTGAATATTGCTTTTCTGTTAACATTCCTGAATTGATGTATGCCATGCAGGGTCTAGGAGACAAGGCTAGGTGGCCTCGAAAGAATCAACAAAAGGCTGATTGGAAAGATAAGTCAAAATGGTGTGCTTTCCACGAAGATTTCGGACACGTAACTGAGGATTGCATTGCTCTAAGGAAAGAAATAATCTATCTTCTAAGCAAGGGATATCTGAAAGATCTCTTGGGAAGAAAGAAGAATAAGGGTCAGGATACTGAGAAGGATCCTGAGCGGGCAGCATCACCTCCTGCGGATGCCAAGATAATCAACTTCATTTCGGGAGGATCCGACATTTGTGGAACTTCGTATTCGGCAGCAAAGAGACATGCAAAGGAAGCTAAGGCCGAAAGGGGAGACAAACCTGTCAGGATGACTACCCTTACGACTGACAAAGTGATCACTTTTGATGCTGATGACAGGGATACTGTCCAGGATCCTCACCATGATGCTCTGGTAATAACGTTATATGTGGCTAACCATTTTGTACGCAGGATATTGGTTGATAATGGCAGCTCCGTCAACATAATCCAACTAGAAACTCTGAAGAGAATGAATGTATCTCCAATGGATATCACTTCAAAGTCTACCGTGCTTGTTGGGTTCAGTGGAGAGGCTAGAAACACAGTGGGAGAGATAAAGTTGCCAGTATACGTTGAAGGAGTCAACTCGATACAACGTTTCTGTGTGATGGATTCTCTATCCTGCTATAACATCATACTGGGAAGACCGTGGATTCACGATGTGAAGGCTGTGCCATCAACATATCACCAATGCATCAAGATACCTACTCCTTGGGGAGTTGTCCAAGTTGATAGTGATCAGCAGGAGGCGAAAGAATGCTACTCATCCTCGATGAAATCCTCAATCAAACCTAGTGCAGCATAGCAATTAAAGACGCGGGCCTAGGATATCGTGGAGGATCCGGAGCAGGATGTGAAGAAAATTATCCTGGACCAGGATAATCCCGATATTTCGGTGCTCGTAGGGACCAATATCCCTCAGGATATTGAAGAACAATTAATTAACTTTTTGAAATGCAGGATGTCAACGTTTGCATGGAAGCATGAGGATATGACAGGCATATCCAAAGACATTATTACTCACAAGCTTGGAATTGATAAATCATTCAAGCCTGTTCAGCAAAAAAGAAGGAAGTTTACTCCTGAGCGGAACACGATTATCCAGGAGGAAGTTGAGAGATTATTAAAGTCCAGGATGATCAGAGAGGTTAAGTTCCCAAGGTGGCTAGCAAACGTGGTCGTAGTACAGAAGAAAAATGGGAAATGGAGAGTTTGTGTAGACTACACAGACTTGAACAAAGCTTGTCCTAAAGACCCATTTCCTCTTCCCCACATTGATGCAATGGTAGATGCCACTGCCGGGCATGAAATGCTGACCTTCATGGACGCATCCTCAGGATTTCAACAGATCCAAATGGAGCCTTCTGACCAGGAAGATACTGCCTTCATGACACCAACATGTATTTATTGTTATACAGCTATGCCTTTTGGTTTGAAAAATGCAGGTGCAACATACCAAAGATTGGTAAACATGATGTTCAAAGACAAACTGGGGGACACCATGGAGGTATATATCGATGATATGGTGGTGAAATCTAAAAAGGCTGAGGATCACCTCCAGGATATCAAGGGAGCATTTGATATCCTGGATCGATACAACATGAAGCTGAATCCTGCTAAATGCCATTTCGGAGTGGGGGCAGGAAAGTTTCTTGGATATATGGTGACAAAAAGGGGGATAGAAGCAAGCCCAGAGCAGATCAAAGCTATCCTGGATATAAAATCACCCTCAAATATGAAGGACGTACAAAGATTGACAGGCCGAGTAGCAGCTTTAAACAGGTTTATCTCGAGATCCTCAGAGAAGTGCAAAGATTTTTATGATATCCTGAAGAAGAACAAAAGATTCGAATGGGGGGAGAAGCATGAAGCAGCTTTGCAGGATTTGAAACGATATCTCTCAACCGCACCTTTATTGATGAAGCCTGAAAATGGTGAACCACTATCCCTATACCTTGCTGTATCAGGGAATGCTGTAAGTGCCGTTCTTATAAAAGACCATGAAGGTCAGCAATATCCTATTTATTATGTTAGTAAAAGTTTGTTAGATGCTAAAACCAGGTACTCTCATTTAGAAAAATTAATATTAGCTCTAGTCATGGCATCAACGAAACTTAGACATTACTTTGAGACACATAGGATTCATGTTAAAACAAATTATCCTGTCAAAAATGTGCTTAGGAAACCAGAGATGTCAGGCAGGATGGCCAAGTGGTCAGTAAAGTTAAGTGCTTATGATTTAGTATATGAACCTAGAAATGCCATAAAGTCTCAAGCTTTAGCTGACTTTGTGGCTGATTTCAGTAGTGATATTCAGGATGAGGTAGACCTAGAAGTTCAACAGTTAGGAGAATCCTCAGAATCCTGGACATTATATACTGATGGTGCATCTAATGTAAGAGGAGTAGGATTAGGAATACTACTAAAATCGCCACAGGGGGACATATTACCCCAGGCTATTAGGTGTGAATTCCCTGCTACTAATAATGAGGCAGAATATGAAGCTTTAATTGCAGGATTAGAATTGGCTAAAAGTATGAGTATCAAAAATTTGCAAGTATATGTTGACTCTTTGTTAATTACTAACCATTTTAATGGATCCTATGCAGTTAAGGGTGAGAAATTAATCGAATATCTCGATATTCTCAAAAAATTAGCAGGATATTTCGATGTTTTTATACTTGAACAGGTACCAAGGGAGGATAATGCTGAAGCGGATGCCTTAGCAAATTTGGGATCATCGATCAGGATACCTGAAGGGACCCAAATACCAATATTACATGTCTTATATCCTGCAACGAATCCTCAGGATAAAGAAGTAGCGGGTATTCAGGATCCTGGAGCAGAGCATCCTGAAGAGGATCCTAAATCCTGGACGGCTCCAATCATGAGATATCTCAAAGAAGGACACATCCCTGGAAATGAAAATCCTAAGGCATTTAGGATGAAGGTATCACGATTCACTATTATAAATAATATTTTATACAAGAAATCTCTTGCAGGACCGTATTTGAGGTGCTTGGAGGATCCTGAAGCCAAAAAAGTACTTTAGGATATACATGAAGGGGATTGTGGCAACCATACTGGGGGCAGGTCGTTATTCTCAAAAGTATTAAGGACAGGATATTATTGGCCAACAATGAGAAAAGATGCCACAGAATATGCTCGAAGATGTGACGCATGTCAAAGACATAGTAACATACTGCATCAACCCGCTGAACCATTATATCCTATTGTTTCCCCTAGGCCATTTATAAAGTGGGGTATGGATATAGTGGGAAAGCTACCAAAAGCTCCGGGAGGAAAAGTCTTTATGCTGGCAATGATAGATTATTTCTCTAAGTGGGTTGAAGCCGAAGCATTTGTTCAAGTTAGAGACCAAGAAGTGGTATCCTTCATAAAAAGGAATATCCTGACCAGATTCGGAGTACCAGCCGAGATAATCTATGACAATGGTTCTCAGTTTATAAGCAAGAGAACTACTGACTTTTGCAAGAATTGGGGAATCAAAATGATAACATCTACTCCAGTACATCCTCAAGCGAATGGACAAGCAGAATCCTCAAACAAGATAATTGTCAATAACTTATAGAAAAGGCTTGGGGCCAAAAAAGGAAGATGGGCAGAAGAATTACCCTTTGTTTTGTGGGCTGATAGAACAACGGTAAAGAATGCAACAGGCCAAACCCCATTTTCCTTGGTATTTGGAGCAGAAGCGATGATTCCAACGGAAATGACAATACCTACTGCAAGATCTACCCTAAGTGATCCTGAGCAGAATCCTGGAGCCTTGAGTCAGGATTTAGACACTATAGATGAGAAGAGAGATGCGGCAAGGCTAAGGATGGAAGCATATCAACAGAGAATATCCAGGGCATATAACAAGAATATTAGGACCAGAAGATTTAAGGTTGGAGATTGGGTGTTAAGAAAGGCTTTTCAGAATACTACTAATCCTGCCGATGGCAAGTTAGCTCCAAAATGGGAAGGACCATACGAAGTTGAATCAGAAGCAGGGAAAGGAGTATACAGACTCAAGAATATGGAGGGGGATATGCTACCGAGATCTTGGAATGCTATACACCTTAAGCTCTATTTCAAGTGAGTTTAGAATTTAATTTCTAACTCAGGATGATATGAATTCTACCTTTTTTAAATATGTTTGGTTTAATTTGTTCTTTGTAACCCAATACTGACTTAAGCATCGGAGGGGTGTTAGCCAAGCTAACATCCACCTTAGTTTACAATTGTTTTGCAGAATATGTTTCAGGATATAGCTCCAGGATATGTACTTAGGATAACTCGAAAGATTAGAGGATTGGCCCCCTCTCTCACGTATAAGGGATCCTGATCCCTTCACAGGTTTAAAGGTATTCACCTTTCTTCCGAATTGGGTTTAAACACCCCGCCTGGAGCGCAAGTTATTCAGGGATAGTTCAAGGTGACGGGACCAGTCCATGTAAAAGTGGCTGACAATTTCGTTACTGTTGGCTATATCCTGAATCCTAAACGTATATGAGGATTGATCACCCTCTCTCACGAAAGGGTATTTTCATACTCTCTAAGGTTTAAAGGTTTTCACCTTTCTAAGTCTTGGAGTTTATACACTCCCGCCTGTAGTGCATGAAAATTTGGAATTTTCCCCAGGATACAAGGGATTTACCTCCAGTACATCCTTGGGTCTTACCCTTGGGACGTAAGAAATTGCTTATACGATGGAAACTGACATTCAGTAGATTTTTAAAGTATTTGAAGACATTGTACACAGGGGACATCCCTGCCAAGTTGGTGATGTAAAGTTAAAAGGATAAGGCTCGGAACTAATACACTAAGTACCTCGCACAGGGGACATCTTCATTGAAGAAGTTGCAAAGAGATTGAGGCTTGGTAATAGGATTATATACTACTCCGGGTATGATCTTTCCTTTGTAAACATCGTCTAAGTTTTTAGTAACATTATGTTAAGTATCCTGATATATATTCTCAAAGTCCTTTTAAGGATATTTGGTTAAGGTGTTTGAAACTAGTGTTAGTTTGGAACTTTGATCATTTAATTATTATTGAAAACTGGTTTTGGAAAAATAGATTGTTTTTCAAAAGCTTTTTGCAAAGTTGAACGAGCATTTGGGGGTCCTACCTAATAAAAAGTTTTTGTGACATATTGTTGAGCATATTGATCAGGATATTTTCATAAGATGACAATACAAAATTTTACAAAGCTAAGAGTTACACTAAGTAATGCAAGACAACAGCAAATAAGTCAAAAGATAGTTATATTATTAACAAGTCAAAAGTCGTGCTTTTGGTTTCACCTCAAACCGAGGCCCATCCGCCAAAAGCACAATTAGTTTTTACCATACTTGTGTAACGGTTGCAGGATATATCTCAAAACAGGACCTGTCCACCTACAACCGTTATCGCATTCAAAACGAGTTATACTAATTGATGACCAAGGGCTTCGTCCTAAAACCTAGGACCCATCCACCTTTGGTCATCACATTGTTCTAGTGCAGGAAATGTAAATTGTTCGAAGACAGGAAAAGTAAATTCTTTATGCAACCATAACCATGAAATTTAAAAGTGGGCTCCGGCCTTGGCACGTATATCCATCATCGCCCACTCCACTGCCTAAGGGGCATCACCCTCTTGAACGGCAACCTCCTTCCCAGCGTTCGCACCAGCATCAGCCTCAGGATTCTTTTCGGCATCATCACCAGCATTGGCCGCTTCCTCTGCCGCCTTAGAAGGCTCTTCACCAGTATGTTTTGCAGGATGAGCAACGGGATGACCTCCGTGGCCCTGTAGTTTCTCCTCCCAAGCCTTTTCATTCCAGGAGGGGCATTCAAAACCCAAATCCATGGCCTCATAAGCCATCCTTATCCTGGCTTGGAGAAGAGAGACGACCACGGATGCTTTGAGGCTATCCCGATATGAACTCATATTCTGCTGATATTGGAGAAGGGCGGCATCTACCTTGGCTTGAGCATCCTCATTAGCTTTGTGGAGGGCAGCTTGATGTTCCTGAGTCATTGCCTTGTATTTGTCTTCATAATGCTGGGATTTGGCAGCCGCAATGGTTCCTTGGTCAGCTATGGTGGCCTCAGCTTTCTCCAGCTTGATCTCCAACATCTTGTTAAGCCCGCAAGCGTCTTCATACAAGTACATAAGACGATCCAGACCCTATCGATAAAGACACAGGTATTGATGTAAAAAATAAGCAGGATAAGGACTAACATACTTGTGCAGGATATCGAAAAGAAAATTCTACCTGTTTGAGGAATGAGGTGGCTTCGTTGAACCCATGATTTTCGAGAGAGAATGTCTCAGAAACAGCTGGGGAGTCCGTCTCCTTTCTCTTCCGAGAGCTGGATGCCCGGGTCCTGGATGCCGGAGGGCCTTTGGGAGCAGAAACAGTCTTCGAGGAGGTAGGCTTTGGTGTAGAAGACGGCTTTGGCTTGGATTCTTGTTTGATGGGTTTGAGGCTGGAGTAGCAATCTAACTCGTCAAGTTCGAAACCTTCAAGGTTGACGACTGGTACTACATAAGGGAAGATATTCTTAAACTCATCATACTTTTGAAAAGTAATTAATATATGCTGAGAATGTGCTTACCAGACATTTCTGAGCTTGATTTCTGGTTTGAATCTGTAAGAGACAGGGACAAAGTTCTTTCACTGGCAGGAAGACGGTAGATTTCCTTGATCTTGGATTCGGATTCTGCACTGGGAGGCACTAAATCCCTGAAATTCGCTACATAAAAACATCAGGATATAAGTCCGGGATACAGTTTGAAGATATAATTGGGGATATTCCTAAAACCCTAAATCCTACCCTTGGTTAACCATTTAACCAGTAGATCGAAACCCTTATCAATAGAATCTCTTTTTATGAAAAAGAATTTTCATCGCCATCGATCCTCGTTCTTGGAGGCCTTAAGAACCAAAGGGTTCTTGGAGGTAGAAAACAGAAGAAAACGATGATCGCCATGGGATCTCAACCGGTATGCTATAGGGAGGTCTTCAATAAACAGGTTGGGAAAATGACGAGACTTGATTTGATCCAGCACTATCAAGACTCGCCAGACCATTGGCATAACCTGGGCGTAACTAAGGCCGGTGAGGTCGAAAAAGCTAGAGATAAAGGGTGGAAACGGGTACCGGAGTCCAAGAGAGAAGGGGTAAGCGAAAAAACAAACCCACTCGTCGGATGACGCGTCCGATCGGGCTTCCCGGTCGAAAGGGCGAAAGACTGTTCCGGTGGGGAAGGCACCGGAATCTTTAAGAGCAGCGATGTCGGCATTGTTGAAACAGCAGACTTCTTTTGATGGGTTGCGAATAAGGTTTTGACTTACGAGGGCTGAGGCCGGTCGGTCCGATCGGGATTTCGTTCGTGGTGCCATGAAAAGTATTGAGCAAACTAAAAGAGATTCAAGAAAGAAGGATAGAAAGGAAAATACCTGATGTCCGCTTGAAGATAAGGATAACCGTAATAAGGAGTCCCTCGGTTAATATAGGATGAATATAGGGGGGTAAAGAGTAAATAATGCTTTGGAAGTTGCACCGCTGTCATTTCAAGGGTCTAGTCGTATTAATTGCCTTAAGTTATGAGGTGAAACTTTTGAAATATATCCGTTGGATTGGTATCCCAACCGATATATTTGGGGACAATTGTTATTGCTCATTTTCTAAGCATACATATCCTGACCAATATCCTGCCTTTATTTGTTTATTTGTGACCATGATGGTGGAAGAGGATATTGCTAACATCTTGGGCGATATCCTGAGGTTTATTGAATTAACCACGTGCAGGTTAATGGCTGTAAGTTACTAACGGTCATCAGGACTTCTTCTCCTCAAGACTCGGACGTATTTGTTATGAAGAAGCCGTTGAACCCGAAAGACTTGGTCCTCAACGTTCAAGTGGGAATATTCGCTGGATCCCGGAAGTTTAGGATAGTTTGTTACATTATCTTTACTATAAATAGATGGGGGCGGATCAGTTTAAGGCACACAATTTACACTTACACTCTCGAACACTTTCACTCTCGAGCTCATTGCAAACATCACACTTGTATTCAAATTTCATTGTAACACATAGTTGATCCGCACCACATCCTGCACTGTACCCTGACGTTTGAAGTAATAAGAAGAACAAGGCAGCTGCGATTGTCAGCTCCCGAGGTTTTATGCCGGCGATCTAGATTGATCAAGGACTTTCCTCGTACATCACGTGTCCACCTTTACCTTTTTGCTCATTGTTTGATCATAGATACAGCTCTATATCCTGAGCCGTATCCTGAAACTGTTTTCATATCTAATTTTGTCAACACATTTTTTACACATATATCTAGCACACTACCTCACTTATCTAATTTGATCACTAAATTGCTTAGCTAATTTTTGACCAAAACAGGAAGTTAGCTCCAAAATGGGAAGGACCTTATGAGATTGAATCAGAATCTGGGAAAGGAGCATATCGGCTTAAGAATATGGAGGGGGATATGCTACCAAGATCCTGGAATGCTATACACCTCAAAGCCTATTTCAAGTGAGTTTTGAATTTAATTTCTAACTCAGGATGGTATGAATTCTATCTCTTTTTAAATATAATTCTATATTATTTGAACCCAATACTGACTTAAGCATCAGAGGGGTGTTAGCCAAGCTAACACCCACCTTAGTTTAAGGTTGTTTTGTAGAATATGCTTTAGGATATACACTTGGAATAATTCGAAAGATTAGAGGATTGGCCCCCTCTCTCACGTTTAAGGGATCCTGATCCCTTCACAGGTTTAAAGGTATTCACCTTTCTCTTGAATTGGGTTTAAACACCCCGCCTGGAGCGCAAGTTATCCAGGGATAGTTCAAGATAGCGGGACCAGTCCATGTAAAAGTGGCTGACAATTTCGTTATTATTGGCTATATCCTGGATCCTAGAGGTATATGAGGATTGATCACCCTCTCTCACGAAAGGGTATTTTCATACTCTCTAAGGTTTAAAGGTTTTCACCTTTCTAAGTATTGGAGTTTATACACTCCCGCCTGTAGCGCACGTAAATTTGGGATTTTCCCCAGGATACTTGAGGGTTTGTCCCCATAATACCTATGGGTTTATCCCCAGAATATTAAGGATTTATCTCCAGGATATTTTAGGGTTTATCCCCTGTAATACGAAAGTTATACAAACAGTTGCAATTGATGTCCAGAAAATTTCTAAGTAATCAAAGACATTATGCACTGGGGACATACCCACTAAGGCATTGGGAGAAGCTCAAAGGATCAAGTTGGGGCCTAGTTCACTAAGTATCCCAGACTGGGGACATCTTCCATGGAAAGGTTGCAAAAGGATTGAAGTTTAAGGATAGGGTTGTACTCTGTCTCTGGTATGATCTTTCCTTTTTGTTCCTTTAAAAGCCTTATCTAAATAGTCTAAATTTTTTAAACTGTGTTTGACAAAAGTTTGGTTAAAACATTTATGAGTATCCTGATCAGGATATATTCTCAGGATATATTTTAGGGTATATGGTCAGAATGTTTGAGATATGATACTTAGATTGAAAATTGAAATTGTATTCGAATCAAATAACAGTTATAAAAAAAGCTTTGCAAAAATAAAAATGAACAACGATGGATAAGGCCAAAAGAAAGTTAGTTTATTAACATAGCAAAAGTTTGTGCTTTTGGTTTCATCTCAAACCGAGACCCATCCGCCAAAAGCACAATTAGTTTTCTACCATATTTACTTAACAATTGAAGACTTCGTCTTGGAACCTAAGATACCTCCCCCTTCAATTGTTAGAGTGTTCAAAATAAAGCATACTAATTGATGACCAAGGGCTTCATCCTGAAACTCAGGACCCATCCACCTTTGGCCATCATATTGTCTTAATGCAGGAAAGTAAATTGTTTAAAGGACAGGAAAAGAAATTGTTCAACAACCACAACCAAGAAATTTAAAAAGTGGGCTCCGGCCTCGGCAACAATATCCATCATTGCCCACTTCCCTGCTTTCAAGGAGCAGCACCTTCTTCACCAGCAGCATCTCCTCCAGCATCCGCTCTAGCATCATCCCCAGCATCCACATCAGCATCGACCACCTTCTCAGCCACCTTAGCGGGCTCCTCAACAGCAGACTTCACAGGATGCTCCACGTGATTGCCACCGAGATCCCTCAACTTCGCCTCCCAAGCTTCAACATTCCATGAAGGGCATTCAAGGCCCATGGTCTTGGCCTCATAGGCCATTTTCAACCTGGCTTGGAGGAGAGAGATAACGACGGAGCCCTTAAGGCTTTCCCGATAAGAAGCCAAGTCCTGTTTGTGCTGAACCTGAGATGCGTCATATTTGGCTTGGGCCTCTTGGGTGATCTTCTTGATGGTGGCCTGATGCTCCTGGGTCATTGCCTTATACTTATCCTCGTAATGTTTAGACTTGGTGGAGGCAATGGTTGCTTGGTCTGCGACATCCGTCTCTGCCTTCTTCAATTTGATATCCAACATCTTAACCAGTCCACATGAGTCTTCATACAAATGCACCAACCGCTCAAGACCCTGCAATCAGGTGAACAGGTATCAATATGTGTAGTCAAAATATATAACTAGCATATATGTGCAGGATATAAGGTGAGGATACTTACCTGGTTAAGAAAGCCGGTCATGAACTTGTTGGATTCTGTGAATCCATGATTCTCATATAGAAAAACATCGGAGGCAACTGGGGAATCTGGCTCCTTCCTTTTGCGGGAGCTCGAGGCACGCGTTTTCACGATAGGAGACGGCTTGGGTACGGCTGTTGCTTTGGAACTGGTCACTAATTTAGAAGCGGTAGAAGGTTTGTTGTCCAGCTCTTCGAGCTCGAAGGTCTCTGGAATCTTGACTGGCGCTGCATCACAGGGAAAATCTAAACCTTTGCTCGTATTTTATTTAACTAAATATATATGTGTGTGGAAAATTTTGATCCTTACCAGACATTTCAGATGAAGAGTACTGGCTTGAACTTGGAAGATGCGATGAAAAAGATCTATCACTGTCAGGCAATTGATAGATTCTCTTAATTCTTTCTTGGGACTTTTCAGTAGGATGTTATTGCAGGATACATCATCAGGATTTTGTTGGGGATATTTTTTTAACCCTAAATCCTACCGGAAGTCAACCATTTCACCGGAAGGCTATTGCCTTCGTCAATGGAGTCCCGTTTAACAAAGAAAAATTTACGTTGCCACCCATCCTCATTTCTGCTGGCTTTGAGGATGAGGGGGTTGCTGGAGGTTGAAAAAATCAAGAAACGGCTGTTGCCGTGTGATCGGAGACAGTAAGCGATCAGAAGGTCTTCAATACAAAGGTCAGGGACATGAAAGGTCTTGATCTGGTTGAGAGTAAGGAGTACCCTCCAGAACATGGGCATTGTTTGGGCGAAACAGAGACCGGTGGTTCGAAAATATTCCATGATAAATTATGGGAAGGGATATCGAAGGCCAAGAGAAAATGGATATGCTAAGAAACAGATCCATTCATCAGATGAAACATCTGATCAGATGTTTTGGTCAAAAGGACGGATGATTGCCTTATCGGGAAAAGCGCCGGAGGTGCGTAATGCGGCAATGTCGGCATTATTACAGGAGCACACCTCCTTCCCGGGGAGACTGATTAAATTCTGGTTGACAAACGGCGGAGGTGAATCACCGGAATGTGATCGAGTTCTGGTAGCCATAAAGCAAGATAAACATCAAGAATTTCGAAAGAAAAGAAGAGAGAAAATACCTGAGATTTCTGGAAAGGATGAAGGGTTATCAACAAGGAAGAGAGAAGATATACGGGCTAAATGGATAGCCATTGAGTACAAAACGCGTTGGAAGTTGCAGCTTGTCGCTTCAACCATCGTTTTAACTTAATTACCTTGATTCACGAGATAAGATTTTTAAAATATATACGTTGGATATTGGTATATCAACAGATATATTTTGGGGACAATTGTTATGGGTGGTTTTCTGAACATATATCCTAGATAATATTCTGACTCTATTTCTTTTATTGTGATCAGGATACCGGATCAAGATATTGGTAACATCCTGATGCAGTATCCTGATAATAACTAATTAGTTCACGTGTAGATTAATGAATCAAGCCTATAACGTTCGAGTGGACCTGTTCTCCCAAAGATTCGGGCTAATCAGTTGCAATAGGGACGTTGAAGCCAGAAGAAGTGGTCTACAACGTTCATGAAGTTAATATTCAGCGTATCCCGGATTTATAGGCTAGTTTGTTGATTTCATTTTACTATAAATAGGATTGATCGGATCAGATAGAACACACACAATTCTTCGAATATTCTTGCTCTCTACTAGCTGCAATCACTCACAAACACTTACATTTGTATTCAAATCGCATTGTAACACCTAGTTGATCCGCATCATATCCTGCACTGTATCCCGATGTTTGATGTAATAAGAAGAACAAGGAAGCTGCGATTGTCAGCTCCCGAGGTTTTGTGCCGGCGATCTAGATTGATCAAGGGCTTTCCTCGTACATCCTGTGTCACCCTTCACCTTTTTTGCTCATTGTTTGATTGTAGATATAGCTCGGTATCCTGAGCTATATCCTGAAACTGTTTTTATTAACAACTTAATCAGCATATTTTTCACAAATACATCTAGCACACTACCTCACTTAACTAATTTGATCACTTAATTACTTAGGTAATTTTTGACCAAAACAACAAGTATGTACTTCTTTCCAGAAAAGCTTTCAGTGCTTATGGGTCCACAAAGATCCATATGCAAAAGTTCTAAATTTTGTGTTATTGATGATTCAGAAATTGTTTGTGTGAGCTTCTTTTAGATTTACCCATTTCACAAGCTTCACAGATTTTATCCTTCTTTGAGGATATGAAAGGTAATCCTTTTACCAGTCCTTTGTTTGCTAATTTGCTTAAATTTTTAAAGTTTAAGTGGGCTAATCTTTTGTGACACAGCCAACTACTACCTTTGTTAATTTTTGAAAATAAATATAATTTCGGATGTTCACTTTCCTCTTTAAAATCAAAATAGTAGATTGACTGTCTTATTATTTTTCTACTTAAATAGATCTTATTATCATCCATACCAATTAGCAAACATTTTTCTGGTAAGAAGGTTACCTGAAAACCTTTGTTACAAAATCGACCACAACTCAGCAGATCGTACTTTAAACCTTCTACATAGGCTACTTTTTCGATGGTCAAACACCCATACTTTATACATCCATTCCCCAATATCCTCCCCTTTACTCCATTTCCAAAATTTACCAATTTACCCAGTTTTGAAACAAAATTACTGAGCAAGCTCCTATCTCCAGTCATGTGCTTGGAGCTACCAGAATCGAAGTACCAGACCTGCTGCACATGATGGTCCTGATATGGTAAAGTTAGAGGGTTTTTGGTACCCAGACTTGCTTGGGTACTTTTTCTGATGAAGTTTTAATCAGATTTTCTTCTTTTGATGAACTTTGTTGGCCCATGCATTCAAGCCCTGAAGAACAGATGATAAGGAAAGCCAAAACTGGTTCTCAAACAGTTGGTCATCATAAGTAGTGCTTGTTCTAGATTCCCCCCTTGACAGTGGTTATCTATCATCTGATGAACTCCAAGTACTGATCATCTCAACAACTGATAAGCCAAAGAACTGATGAAGAATAAAGACTAAAGCTCTAACTACAGATGTCTCTCAAGTACTGATGAAGACCAAAGCACTGCCCATTCAAGGACTAATCACCCTTTGAAGAAAGCACTGATCCTCAACATCAGTGCTTAGGCTACAATAGTGGAAAGATGAATCAGTGTTTTATGTATAATCGGTGTTTATGTAATCAATGCTTATATGTATCAGTGTTTAGAGTTTGTTAGGAAGTTAGATGTCACTTTCATGGTGACGTCAGCAAAGATGCTTAGTGGTTTCGTTTGTACTATAAATAGAACAGTACCTGTACTGTTCTATTAGGTCTTGCTCACCAAGTTATCTTGTACTAACAAATCACTGAGCTCAGGCTGAGGGGGAGTCTAGGTGCATGCATGCACAGTTGAATTTTGTAATAGATACAATCTTTTGACTGAATGAAATCATGTTTTCTCAAAGCTATTCTTATTTGATTGTGTGTTAAAGTTTATTTCCATTTCTGCTGCAACATTTATCTCTGTTTTCATCTTCCATTTCTATTAAACAACACAATCTAAGAAACTCAGATCCTAACAATTGGTATCAGAACACAGGACAGTCAAATTCGATCTAACAGTCAATTTGACATAAAAGTTCAGCTCAAATTTATTGATACTCAAAATTGTTCGTTTCAGTTGAAAAAACAGAGTAAAAAGGTAATCACGTTCAAAGTTGATTATTCTGAAAACTTTTGTAAAATCAACCAAGATGGCATCACAATCACACGACCCTCACAACACCGGAACACTATTCAAGCCACCTATGCTTGTCAGATCAGAGTACAACATCTGGCAACGTAGGATCAGCCATGTGTTAGCTCAGCAAAACACCTGCTGCTGGAAGTCAGTCATCTATGGACCACATGTTCCACAGGTGCCTAGTATTGAAGATCCCAAAGGCTTTGTGCCTAAAAGCCCTGAAAACTACTCAGAACAAGATTTTAAAAAAATTGAATTAGATGCAAAGGCTTTTAGCATAGTAGCCTCAGCTCTTCCAAATGACATTTATGCAGGACTGTTACATTGTAACAGTGCCAAAGAGCTGTGGGATGCTCTAAAAGAGCAGTTCGGTGGTACAGAAGAGGTGATAGAGAATAACAGGGAGGTTTTGAATCAACAGTATGAAACATTTTGCCATGTGAAAGGAGAATCACTAACACAACAGTTTGAATGTTTTTGTTGTCTCATTAGTGAACTTAAACTTGTTAATGTTGAATTTGCAAAATCAACTCTAAATAGTAGGTTTCTAAGGTCATTACCTGAAAAATGGGACACAATTGCTTTTGTAACCAGAAATTCTGTTGGATTCAAAGAGCTAAGTCTGACTCAACTTCATGGTCGACTCCTCACTTATAAGAGAGAGTTGAACCAGAAAAAGATGTTACAAGAGTCTGGGAAGGTTGCTGATGAATACACATTTGGTAACACAGCACTTCTAGGTCAAAAAGAATCTGGTAGTAGTAAGGATCAGAGTTATGATCATTACATTGACATAACTGCTGGTGGAGCTTTTAACAACTCTGATTCTTACTCAGCTAACTATGCTTTTACGACAAGTAGTGAAAACCAGAGTTCTGACAACTTATCCTTTGAACTCAATGATCTCCAGCATTTTGATCCCACTGATCTTGAGGAAATGGACATATTGCATCAATTGGCACTGCTGAGTGTAAGAACCACTAAGTATTATAAGAGAACAGGGAGAAATTTTCCAAGGTTACATGGGAACTTAAAAGTTGGGTTGGATGAATCAAAGTTAAAGTGCTACTAGTGTAACAGGCTAGGACACTTTGCTAGAGAATGCAAAAGCAAAAACAGTGGCCCAATCATAACACATCCTAGCCCTAGACCTCAAAATTCATAAAACACTATGCACTATTACCAAAATACCCCTACTGCTCATGTAAACACTACTCATTATGCACACCCTGTAACACCTGTTCCAGTGAAATATCTTCAAACCACTGTTCCTTAAATTCAGTATGCCCAAGCCCAAGTCTCTTAGGTCAAGTGCAACAACCTGCACCACAACATGCTGCACAAACATCTGCTACAGCAGAGGCCAGTCAGCAAAGCTTCTTTACCCAAGGCTTTGTTGATTGGAGTAGCATGCCTGATGAACTATCTGATGAAAACTTCGCTCTATTTGCTAAGAATGATGCTCCTGTTGATGAATTTTGTTTTGCAGCATTAGAGTCAATTCTTGAAGGGCTGGAAACTGAAGAAGGAGAATCCAGTGCTGAAACATTGGATGAGATTGCTGAAGAAGTGGTTACTGCTGTTGTTGGTGAACAACTGTTGGAAAAGGAAACCAAACCACTGTTAGAACCTCTTGCTGACCCATGGTGTAAGGAAGAAGAGAAGGAGAAGGAGAACAACAGTGCTTGTGAGAACATTTGTGATTATGCCATGATGGCTGCAGCTAAGGTATCATCTCAGGTCTTGAAAAACCTATGTTCGAACAAATGCATCATAGCATTTGCTAATGTTAAAGAGGTGAATGAAAACCTTAGAGACAAGATTTTAAAAGATGAAATACAATTTGAAAAGTCTGTTAAAGAACTGAAAAACAAATTGTTTGAAAAAGAAAGTGAAATATGCAGTCTTAAACATGAACACAGCATAACCAAGGACCAACTTCAAGCCATAATAGAAAAATAACAAGCTTGCAAAAAGGAGTTGGAATCCACCCAAATCACTTGTGAAAAATGGGTTGAATCTTGCAAAGGTTATGAGCTGATGTTAGAGAAACAGATCAAAAGCAATGTAAAATTTGGCATATGTTTCAAGAAAAATGACCAAGTTGAAAACACTGCTGTAAAAGAGACTGGGTCTGTTAAAATCATACCAACAAACAAGGATGGTCAAGAAATCAAAATAACTTATAAAAATGGTAATAAAATCATTTTGGAAAATCCAGAGGGGTCATCAACCTTTGAGGAGATTGAAAAATATCAATTCAAACCCACCTGGTCAGATGAGTGTGACATCCTTGAGAATTTCAAACCCATGGATTTTCCACAGTTGATGGTGTGAAAGCACCTAAGGCCAAGGTCATTCTTCTTAAAGACATCCCAACAGTGGTTCAAAACTCTATTGCAAAGGAAGTTGAAAAGAGGAAGAAGAGAGAAAAAGTTGAAAATTTGTTTTGTGATTTCTGTGAAAAGAAAAACCATTCCACAAAGGATTGTTTTCATCTAAAAGCATATGACATTAACAAAACAAGCATAATTGATCCTACAGAACACTGCACCATCTGTGGAAAAACCAACCATCTCACTTCTGAGTGTGTGTACCACAAAACTTTTGAGGTTAAAAGAAAAGAGTACACTTCAAAAACACCCATGAGTTCATCACAACAACCTTTCATGAAACAACAACCATTTTTGTCTGTCCAAACAGCTGTTACAAAACAGCTAAACAAAAACACTGCTCCAAGAGATGTGCAAGTGACAGATGCACCACCTGCCAACCAATTCCAAAGAGGAGAAGGTCAACCACCATACCAAAGGGTCCCATATGTTTATGAGACCTACAAAAGGCCCTCTAAACCAAAACTGAACAGGCACCCTTATGGATTTCAACATCTGACAGGAAATGGCCCACAATAGTGGTTAGAGAAACAATGTTCAAAAACTGTCCAAACCCCTGAGCTAACCACTGTCCATGTTCCTGGACTTGACACTGATGTTGTTGTGACCCCATCCAAAGCCTTATTGGCTTTGGAGACCCTCCTGAACTAATTGTTTACTTGATGTGCAGGGAGCTTCTGTATGCTTAGATAATCTTTGGTATGTAGATAGTGGAGGCTCCAGGCACATGACTGGATGTAGAGCCTTACTCAAAGAATTCAAAACTCATGGAGGGGGTGATATATCTTTTAGTAATAATTCTAAGGGAAAGGTTTTAGGGTCTGGAACAGTTCAGTCTGGTAAAGTCATGTTTGAAAATGTTAATCTCATTGACAATCTAAAATTCAACTTCTTTAGTGTCTCACAAATGAGTGACAAAGGCTATGGGTCATTCTTTACTAAGGAGAGTTGCAAGATTGTTGGACCAAAAATGGTCAAAAATATTGAAGAAATAATAGCCAATGGAAAAACCCAACTTGTTGCTCAAAGAAGTGGCAATGTTTATGTAGTTGATTTGTCAAAAGAGAGCCCTATGACCGATGCCTATCTGTTCTCGGCTGCCTCTAACAAAGAGACAGAATTATGGCACAGAAGATTGGGGCACACAAATCCCAAGACAATCCCTGCTTTGTCAAAACAAGGCCTTGAAAGAGGTCTTCCACAAAAATTGTTCACTTGTCCTGAACATCGTGTTTCTTGTTTAAAAGGCAAACAACATAAAAGTTTATACAAGTAAATTGAAGAGTCCAAAACAACCAAGTGTTTGCAAATGTTGCACATGGATCTGTTAGGCCCAGTAAAACTCATGAGCTTGAAAAAGAAAAGATACTGTTTGGTAATTGTAGATGATTTTTCTAGGTTTACTTGGACTTACTTCTTACATTCTAAAGATGAGACTGCAGACATTTTGCAAGACTTTGTCAAACAGGTTAAAAAGAAATTTGACTTGCCAGTAAAAGTCTTTAGGAGTGACAATGGCACAAAATTCAGGAATAGGGAGTTGGATGAGTTCTGTGTGTCAAAAGGGATTGTAAGGCAGTACAGCATCCCAAGAACACCAGAGCAAAATGGGGTGGTTGAAAGGAAAAACAGAACACTAATTGAAGCTGCCAGAAAAATTCTTGCAAATTCAAGTTTACCGTTAACTTTTTGGGCTGAAGCTGTAAACACTGCTTGCTATGTACAAAACAGAGTTTTGATCAACCCCAGGCATCAAAAGTCTGCCTATGAAATTCTGTACAAAATCAAACCACTGATCTCAAACTTCAAAATCTTTGGTTACCCATGTTTTATCTTAAACCTAAAAGACTCAATTTCAAAATTTGCAGCCAAAGTAGATTGTGGTTATTACCTGGGATACTCAACCACTGCCAAGTCCTACAAAGTGTTTAACACAAGGACTAGGTGTGTGGAAGAGACTTTGAATGTTAACTTCAATGAACTTTCATCTCTGAAAATCCCAGCAAACCCTACTGAATTGTTTGATCTAGATAAATTCACTTTTGAATATATGTCTGTCAAGACTAACCCTGCAGGTACACCACAATCTCCACCACAAGACAATGGATATGAAGTTGTGATTCCATAACAAAAATTCACATCCACCACCAGAGCAGCAGATGTTCAAATCAGCTGTCAAAGCTCAACCACTGCTGCATCAACAGTTGTTGACCAAAGTAGCCCTTCAACCTCTGCCACCATTTCTTCAACCACTGTTGATAAAAATCTTCCAACAGTGGATAAAAATCAACATTGTGTCACACCCATTCCTCCTAACCCTCCACCTCCATTTCAAACAGATGTTGGATCATCAAAGTCACCAACAGATGTTAGCTCAGATGATTCACATCTGCAGCCTTCCCCATTTAATTCCATTGTTCCATACAAGGAAGATTTAATCTTCCTGAAGTCTCATCCACCAGATCAAATCATTGGCAACATCAATGAAGGGGTTCTCACCAGAAGTCAATCCCAAAACATTTGTCTTTTTGCTGGCTTTCTATCACTCCATCAACCTGTCAAGTACCAAGAGGCACTGAAAGACAACAGTTGGGTAGAAGCTATGCAAAAAGAGCTCCAATAGTTTAAAAGACAGCAAGCATGGGAACTTGTACCACTGCCAGAGGGTGTGAGTCCTATTGGCACAAAGTGGGTCTTCAAAAATAAAACTGATGAAAGGGGCATTGTTGTCAAGAATAAAGTTAGGCTTGTGGTTCAAGGTTTCAGACAGGAAGAGGGCATTAAATGTGATGAAACTTTTGCCCCTATAGCAAGATTGGAAGCTATCAGGCTGTTCTTGGCCTTTGCTGTCAACCACATCATAAAGGTGTTTCAAATGGATATCAAATGTGCATTCCTCTATGGTAAGATTCAAGAAGAGGTATATGTTTGTCAACCTCCTGGTTTTGAGGATCCATTTAATCCAAAACATGTCTACAAGCTAAACAAAGCTTTGTATGGCCTGAAACAAGCACCAAGAGCCTGGTATGAAACTCTTTCCACTTTTCTAATCTCTATTGGTTTCACAAGAGGTAAAATTGACAAAACATTGTTTTTAAAATGGAGAGGAAAAGATTTGATGATTGTCCAGATTTATGTGGATGACATCATTTTTTAAGCACATGTAATAAAATGTGTGAAGAGTTCAGAAAACTCATGACAGCTGAATTTGAGATCAGTGCAATGGGTGAACTACAATGCTACCTTGGTCTCCAAGTTAAGCAAATGCAAAATGGAACTTTCATTCATCAAAGAAAATATGCTAAAGAACTTTTAAACAAATTTGAGATGAATGATTGCAAGCCATGTAGTACACCCATGGTAACTAACAAGATAGTCATGTCTGATAAGAAGGATGATTTGGTTGATCAAACCTTATATAGAAGCATGATTGGGTCTTTATTGTACCTAACTGCATCTAGGCCAGACATCATGTTTGCAACATGTGTTTGAGAAAGATCCCAATCAGCCCCTAGGAAGTCTAACCTCATTGCTGTAAAGAGGATATTCAGATATATAAAAAGTGCTCCCACACTTGGTATCTGGTACCCTGCTAATGGGAATGTTAACCTTTCAGGTTTTTCAGATAGTGACTTTGCAGGATACAACACAACAAGAAAGTCCACATCTTGGCAAAGCAAAAAGCAAGCAGCTGTTTCCACATCCACTGCTGAGGCAGAATACATTGCTGCTGCAAGCTGCACAGCCCAACTGTTGTGGCTTCAAAATCAACTGCTGGATTTTGGTATCAATGCTTTAAAGACACCCCTCATGTTGGATAGTCAAGCAGCAAAAAAATATCATCAAAAATCTAGTTTCACATTCAACCACCAAGCACATTGACATCAGACATCACTTTGTGAGGGATTGCTATGAAAAAAGGTTTGATTTCTCTGCATCATGTTCCAACTAAGGATCAGCTGGCAGATGTGCTAACAAAAGCATTAGACACATCCACCTTTGAAAGCTTGATCTCTAGGATTGGCATGCTTAACATGGAATAACAAGCAACATCTTGTTTTTCTATGAATAAAAAGCATTAAAATGTTTTCAGAAAATAAAAAATCCATCCTTAAAATAGTTAAAAATGAAAATTTTCATTAATCCTTAAAAGTTTGTTACAACCACTGTTTGGTTCAAACATCTGATTGTTGAAAATTATCCACTGCTGAAAGACAACCTCTGTTCCTTCATTCTTCTTGTTGACCACTGTTGACCAAACATCAGTGTTTCAATCACTGATGGCTATCCACTGATAATTAAAATCAGCCACTGCTCTCACTTTTCACTGCTGTCAACCACTGATATTGTCCATCAGTGGTTTCCTAAACAACTGTCTTCCACCTTTCATCAGAGGTTGTCATGTGGACAGTTCTTAGCCGTCTGACCTTTGTAACCGCTGCCACGCCAGCATTCACTTTTCCACTCTCATAAAACCCTGATTAAAACCCAAAACAGAGTTTTCACTACCGTATCGAATTCAAAATTCCTTCAAAAGCGGTTTCCATCTTTCATTCATCTACTTCCTCCGTTCGCGAATTTCTCAACATCACCATGGCTCTTGCTCTCAAAAACCCACACAACTACCTTTGTACACTTGAGAAAACAAGTAAAAACAAAGACTTCCATTCCATCATTGATGCTCTTTCATCCTGAAAATATAAAACTTTGTTGACCTACAACACACCCATCTACCCAGATACCCTACGTGGCTTCTGGAAAAATGCTAAATTAGAAGTTCAAGACAAAAAAGCCTTGGGCTATTACATCTAAAGTAGGATAAATTCAGGTTTCCATCACAACACAATCCATATCCGAGGTTTTTGAGATGAACGATCTCACAGGTAAAAATTCTTTCTCAAAGGATGAGTATCAAACAGATTTGATCAAAAGAGGGTATGCAGGACAATTAACAAAAGCTACAATGCAAAAGGGATTGTTTCCACCTCCCATGAAGTTCATGTTTCATACCCTGCTCACTTGTGTTTCAAATAAAACAACAACTTTCAATGAAATTCCTTTGAAAGTTCAATACTTCGGGTATGCTATAATGGAAGAAACTGATTTCAATTACTCCCAAGAAATTTTCAAGGATTTGGTCAAAAATGTAAATAATATCAAAGAAAAGAAGAAACCATTCTTGTTGTTTCCAAGGTTTTTGAGCTTCTACTTACAGCAGAAAGTACCAAAAGACGGTGCACAAGTGCTTGTCCAAGGTACATCTTTTCAAATAAATAGTCGTTCTGCTGAAACTTTTACAAGGCTGTCAGAGTCAAAACCTTCTAAAACACAAACAGAGGAGTCTGAGCAAACTTTGGATGAGTCCACATCTGCTCCTCAGACTTCTGCTGTTAAGCCCACTACTCATGGTGACCACAGCAGCACAACCACTACAGTGCAACCCCCACCAAAAATTCCCAAAAAGACCAAAAAGAAATCTACAAAGCCCACCAAACCCTCTAAAAAGGACCTTCTGGAATATGAGATCCCAGAAGTTAATCCCGTGACAAGACAAATGTCACCAATAACCACTGTTGCTACTTCCTCACAACAGTTGGAAAGATCTCTACCAAAATCCTTAACTACTCCTGGTTCCTCACAAAAGGGACAGGTTGTATGCACAGGGACACCTCAATATGAAGTATTACCCTCACTTGAGAGTATGCTTACAAGTCCTTCTCCCAGGGCTAATTCTCTTTCAACTCCTATCCCCACTTCACAACTTCCACCATCCATCAAAACACTGTTTGATGCCAATGAGCTTCAGACACAAAACAATCGCTCTAACCAACCAATTACTGAGAGTACAACCACAACAATGGCTGTGTCTGAATCCACTCAATTGGTTGTCCCACAAACAGATGAGGAGGTTACACCACTAGAATTCTATGAAATTACTGTTGGTAGTTCAAGTGGAGCAGCTACTACAGGTGTTGGATCCACTAATCTACACCTGGACAGTAGTTACATAAGTCAGACTCCCTTGAAGGCAACCACTGCTGATGCTATCAAGGTATCTACTGGTGTTTTCAAGTTAACCAGTGGTGTTATTTCCAAGGTAACTACAACAGAGGGAGGTCCCCAGTACAAAAACAAAGGGGTATCAGTGGATGAACCATTGGAGACTCCTCCTGGTTCAACTGCTGATACAACTACCACTGGTAGAAAATCAGATGATCCCATTCACTTGGGTGATGGTTTAAAATACCAAGATTTGACGGAGAGGCTCTCTACCATGGAATAATTGTTACAAACATGAATGCATCCATTGAGTTTCTGGTACAAGCTTCCAAAAGTCAACCCACTCCACAACATTATTCCCAAGAGCTATGGAATGCAGTTCAACCTATCATTACAGCTGAAAGGGAACTTGCAGAAACTTAGCACAACCATCAGATGGCACTAATACGAAACATGGTTGATGCAACTTATAAGGATACTCAGGCTGACATCAAAGCCATCAAAGAGGCCTTGGTTAACATTACTAGCACTGCCCCTGCATCTATCTACAAAGATGATGATAATCAAGATGATGCCAAAAAGGGGGAGAAACATGACTTGAAAAAGCTTGGCAGACCTACTCCTAGGTAAAAGCCAACCAAAAAGCTAGAACCTAAGAAGAAGTCTTCTACTGCCACTGATGAAACATCTAACAAAGATAAGAAAAAGGGAGTTGATGAAACCCTAAATATTCTAGTAGATGAAGTGGCTAAAGACAAAAAGACTGTTTAAAATCAGAAGGAAACCAAGGAAAGGGAGTGGAAGAAGGAACAAAAGGAAATGAAGGAATGGGAAATAAAAACAAAGGGTCTTGGCACTTCTGAAAGGAGGAAATCCCACAAACACAATAAACCACCATTTGCCACATACCCTAAATCACCCTCATCACCAAAAACAACCACTGCTGGTATTAAAAGAACAACCACTGACACACCCAAACCAATACCACCACCACCACCACAAAAACAGCCTAACAAAAAGCCTAAAACAAAACCATCATCACCAATACCATCCACTGCTACAACAAATGTTGACACTTCAATAGTTGTTATCACAACAGCGGTTGAAACACCCGTTGTTTCAACAACTGTTAGTCAACCAATCACCACTTTCCAATTCCCTTCCCAAGCCATACTCATTCCTATTTCCCAATCTCCAACAAAAACCCCTTCTCCTAAAAAGGTTTACACCAGAAAAAGAAAGTTTCAAGTGAATGATGATGATATCCCTGCACCCACTCCTTTATCATCTTCACCTTTCATTCAAACTAATCCTGAACCATTCATTCCTCCACCATCATCACCATCAAACCTTCTTGTTTACCCACAAGTACTTGAAGGTCATGATCCTTCAAGAACTGTTCCATTATCAGCAGATTATCCTCTGGAATTGCATGCAGTAAAAGGTTCCCTTCATGGCTTCAGACCTCCCAAGAACATGGAAGAGTATCTGAAACTTAAACTCATGCAAGCTGAATTGCAAGTCAAGTATGAAGGTAAAGGGAAGGGTGATAGTAACATCTCAAGTCGAATGCAGCATGGGCTTTTTAAATTCAAGAAATTGGAAGACTATGCAAGAGACTTAAGCAAAGAGATGTCCAATCTACCACCAAATGCTGATTTACAGAAAAAGCTAAGGAAAGATCTCTTAGAGCTGATCATGAGTGAAAAGTTTTATCCTGCCAAAGTTGTACAATTCAAAGACTGGCCACTCATTGCTCTCAAAGCTGAAGTCAACAGAATTGAAAGAATAAAGAATGATCCTCAGATGAAAAGGTCTGGCACCGGATTGGAATAAGTACAAAAAGACCATTGCAGAACTTACATTGGAATACAAGAGGAAGAAAGCTGAGTTGGTTGTAGCTAAATATGGTTCAGCAAAGACCAGTTTAAAATGGTCAAGGCAGTATACAGACATGGTTTATGAGAAGCTGGAGAAACTAAGAGAAACAGATCCTACAGCACCAAAGAAACCAGCATACAAGAACAAAAAGGCTGATGAACCACAACAGCAGACCCTCTCTCTAAAAAATTTGTTCACATCATCTGACACATCCATCATTGCCTTAAATCAAAGAAAAAGGCAAAAGCAGATTGATGAAGAAGATGCACATAGAGAAGCTGGCATTATAAAAGTGGCTATCAAGCAAATAATTGAAGAGAATCCTGACTCAGCAAAGTTACAAGAAATTGCCAAAAGATTCATGAGCAGGCCTCCTTCTCCAAACTCTCATCAAATAATGTCCATCCCCAGAAATCCATTGAACTCAGGAATACTAAAGTGGAAGTCTGATAAAAAGACCCATGTACTGACTCTGCTCAATTCCAATGGAAAAGTTAAACGCATTTCAAGGGAGGATGCATTAGGTCTGGATGCAGTTGATCTCCTAGATCTATTAGACCTTCAACTTTGCAGGGATGAGGATGATGAAGATTCCCTTAACTTTGAGCTACAATTCAAGGGCCAAATTAGGGAAAAGCTGATGAGAGAATAAAGACAAAAAATAAGGAAGTGTTTTGGCATCATCTGTTCTAGGGGGAGATTGTTGGCCCATGCATTCAAGCCTTGAAGAACAGATGATAAGGAAAGCCAAAACTGGTTCTCAAACAGTTCGTCATAATAAGCAGTGCTTGTTCTAGATTCTCCCATTGACAGTGGTTATCTATCATCTGATGAACTCCAAGTACTGATCATCTCAACAACTGATAAGCCAAAGAACTGATGAAGAATAAAGACTGAAGCTCTAACTACTAATGTCTCTCAAGTACTGATGAAAACCAAAGCACTGCCCATTCAAGGACTGATCACCCTTTGAAGAAAGCACTGATCCTCAACATCGGTGCTTAGGCTGCAACAGTGGAAAGTTGAATCAGTGTTTATGTATAATCAGTGTTTATGTAATCAGTGTTTATATGTATCAGTGTTTAGAGTTTGTAGGAGGTTAGATATCACTTTCATGGTGACGTCAGCAAAGATGCTCAGTGGTTTCATTTGTACAATAAATAGAACAGTACCTGTACTTGTAGGATCGTTTTGACCGATCGAATGAGTCAATTTGAGTGTATTTACACTATTTAGATGGCGGAAACATCTAAACAGCTTAGAATCAGTAGAAAAGAGTAGAAAAACAGAAGAGATTCACTTTTAACACTTGTTCTCTGTTATATATTGACTTGAAAATTCAGCAGCACCTCGTTACAACTTCTCGGGATACGTACCAAATGAGAACTACACTAGCCTATTTATAGGCAGACGATTTCGCTTCAATATGTCTCAAGCGAAATCTCATCATTTGATTTCGCTTGAGGCTTACATGAAACATCCTGAAGCGAAATCCTATCAAACTATCTTAAACTTACATTTAGACCCCTACACTTTACATACTTGACATATTTAAACCCTAGACTTATGACGTAGGCTTTAGACATCATGCACTAACAAACTCCCCCTTGGATACAGCCGGAGTCTTCAGTCTAGGTCTTCACAAAGACTTGAACTTTTCTTCTCGTCATACACTGCATGCTTCCAAAAACGTTTGATGTGAGATGTATATACCATCCTTCTATCTGTCAAAGCTTTTTGTATCGGCAATCTTCTCATGAATTCCAGAATGCTTGCAAACTTCGATAACTTTGGACTACTTGTCACATCAAGATCACAACAAGTGTTGTGAAGAGCTTTGAACAGAACACTCGAAGGATTCACCATGTTAGTAGTTGAGTATGCCAACTAAAAACACAAGATTTGTGTGAATTTGGGCAGAGTAACGACAGAAAAACGAAGATTCAGACGAGTTCGCTTGAAATTGCTTCTGGAAATGCTTGAAGCGAAAACGTGTTTCAAATAAACTCTCAAGCGAAGACTTTGTCCTTTTATACTCCTGAAGGACTCGCTTGAGGGTCATTCAAAAATTTCTCAAGCGAAATCATCAACATGAAAGTTTCGCTTGAAACAGATTCCAGTGTGATTTTATCCTTGAAGAGAAAACCTTTTTAACTTGTTTTAACCTTTTGATTTTTACTACTTTTACCGTCACACCTAGTCAACCAAGTCCAAATTAATGACCCTGGTCAACTGACTAGTCTGCCAAGTCCAACTCAATGACCTTGGCTGACCAAACTATGAAGATACCAGATTTCTTGAAAAATTAAGTTCAAATTAATGAACTTTTGAACCATTTAGATCTTTCAAACTCAGTTTAATCAACAAACATTTGTACCAAGCATTGTACTGCATCACCAGCTTACCCAATCCTCATCAATCTCAGACATGATCTGCACAAGACTTTGAACTTTCGATTCCCAATGTCAGTTGTCAAAAAATAAAAAGAGAAACTAAAATCTTTTTGGATTTTAAACTGAATAAGCTGAAACTATGTACACACAATCTTTTTGTGAGTGTGTTAAGGGATCATATCAGCTGCCGACTAGACACAAGCACCGTTAAGCTATTAATTCATTTTAAGCATTAAACAATTCACGTAGATTGCCGATATACTGATCCTCTTAAATTCTCACAAAACTTTCAATCTGCTCGGGATACAGAATTAGTGTTTTAGGACTTAAACATCTACATGTGTCCCACCTCAGTATATACTCCCGTATCCAGACCCCAGTATTCAGTCTTACAGGTGAATATACCTAGATGATATCTGTAAGGGGTTAATTGCGAGGGCCGTGAGAGCTCAGGTCGATCTTTCGATACGCAGAGAGATGACGGCTTCGACTTTTGGTGGGTCCCCTTTGGGGATCTTCTTTTCAACAGCACATGATTAACCATTTTGCAATGTGTTATCATTTTTTATGCTGAGGGGAGGCTTATATTTCAAAGCAGCGTAAAGTATTCCCCGGGGACTAGGCCATTGCTTCCGCAAAATCAGAAGTCCCGGGATAATACCCCAGATATCACTAAGCATAAAGACCTAGTATCTCAGAATACGGGACCCTTCAAACAGGATTTCAGGGGTTACCTATATATCCTGGAAGTGTTCCCCACGTAGACGCAAGTAAATTTTATGTTTATATCCCAAACTAATCTACTGATTTTGTGAAAACCTATCGGCACATCTTTAGCGAGACTGTTTAAATTGCATTTTATACATTCCAATTCTTTAGCGTACTGCACCTGTCTAGCTGATGTACTATCATTTCCCTTTTATACACAAACTCATTTTTACTTTTTCAAATGTTTTTGGTTTTTGTAGATTTTATCATGTTTTTGTATTTTTCTGCAAACTTTCTCCCCCTAAAAAGAAAAACATATTTTTGTGTTTTTGTTTTTATCGAAAAGCAGAAAATAAACTGTACAAACAAAAATGACAACACGACAAAGGTTCACGTCAGATCGCCGCCCATCTCGGCTTCACATTCAATAACCCTCCCAGATTGCAGATTTTTCATCCCGTTCAATTTCAAAAGATAATAAAATCTCTTTTTGTCAAATGGTTTAGTATAGAAATCCGCTTTCTGATCATCGGTGTGCACGTGTTCAATCCGAATTAATTTTTTCTCATGACAATCACGAATAAAATGGTGACGGATCTCAATGTGTTTCGTTTTCGAATGGTGAACCGGATTTTTAGTGATATTAATAGCTGCTTCATTGTCCACATAGATTGGAGTATCTAAGAACTGCAAACCGAAGTCGCGCATCTGCTATTGGATCCAAAGGATCTGCGAACAACAGCTTGAGACTGAAACATATTCAGCCTCGCATGTAGATAGCGCTACTGCGGTTTGTTTCTTACACTGCCAGGTGACAAGTCGAGTTCCGAAGAACTGACACCCAGCAGTGGTGGACTTTGCGTTTTGCTTGCAGCTTCCAAAGTCAGAATCAGCAAAACCAGATAAAGTAAAGTCACCCGATCTAGGATACCACAAGCCGACGCTTGGGCAGCCTTTTAGATACCGTAAGATACGTTTTACTATGGTCAGGTGTGACTGCTTCGGATTCAACTGATATCTGGCACAGAGACAAGTCGGGTACATGATGTCTGGACGGGAAGCTGTGAGATACATCAAAGAGCCAATGATTGATCGGTACAATGTCTCGTCCATCTTCACACCATTCTCGTCTGGACAAATTCCATGATTCTGCGCGAGGGGGGTGGATGCAGGACTGCAATCTGTCATGTCGAACTTATCTAGCACATCCTTCACATACTTTGACTGATGAATGAAGATTCCGTTGGGCATTTGTTCTACCTGCAACCCGAGGAAAAACTTCATTTCGCCCATTGAGCTCATCTCAAACTTTTTCTTCATCACTAGCTCAAACTCTTTGCACATATCGTCGTTGGTGGATCCAAAAATGATATCGTCCACGTAAATCTGCACAATCAACAAATGGTTGTCTTTTTCTTTAATAAACAAAGTGCTATCTACTGTACCTCTTGTGAACCCGTTGTCCAGCAAGTATGTCGAGAGCGTCTCGTACCAGGCTCTCGGGGCCTGGTGAAGTCCGTACAGCGCTTTATCCAGTAGATACACCTTGTTTTTGTGTAGTGGATCTGTGAACCCCGGTGGTTGCCCCACATACACTTCTTCTCTGATAGTTCCATAAAGGAAGGCTGATTTGACGTCAAGTTGGTATACTTTGAAATCTTTCCATGACGCGAAGGCTAGAAAAATCCGGATTGCTTCAAGTCTGGCAACCGGTGCGTAAACTTCATCATAATCTATTCCTTCCTGTTGACTAAAACCTTGAACCACAAGTCGCGCTTTGTTTCTCACTACGACACCTCTGTCATCACGCTTGCACTTAAAAACCCATTTCGTCTTGATTAACTTCTGGTTTTGTGGCAAATCGACAAGTCTCCAGACACCCAGCTTTTCGAACTGTTGCAGCTCCTCCTGCATTGCATTCACCCAGCTATCCTCGGTCAATGCCTCTTTGTAAGTTCTGGGCTCTATCTGCGAAATAAAACATTTCAATGAGACTTCTTTTTGCATATCAGCAATAGATGAATAGAAACATGTAAGAGCTTGGTCTATTTGATGTCGGGTTTTGACACCACTTTGCAGGTCACCGATAATCTGTTCTGAGGGGTGATAAGACAAATTCCGTGGCATAACATTATCAGGCACCACAACTTCTGATTCCAGATTTGAAATGTCAAGATCAACGATTTGATCAACAGCCTCTTCTGATGTCTCATTTGGTTCCTCGTCAAAGGTAGGAGCGGGTTCCTCCTCTGAGTCGTCAGAAACGTCAACTGACGGGGCTGGTTCCTCTGGTGGTATATGAACGGTTCCACTTTGTCTGGCTTCATCATCATGAGTACCCACAGTGGGCGTAGGAACATCTAGCGGTCTAGATTCCGGCTCTGGCAAATGACTTTGTTGATACAAGTACATGAGAGCAAGTTCCTCCTCACTTGGCTCGGACGGTAGATGAAACGATTCCCAGAGTTTATCGTAGTCAAATAGGAATCTTTGTCCGGGAAGTTGTTGCGATGGCGTGTGCTTCTGACAATCCACATGATGGACCTGAATCACTTTCCCCAGACACGGTACAAATACCCTTTTTAACGGACTGGCGTAACCTACAAAAAATCCTTCATTCGCTTTTGCTCCGAATTTACCATCAGCATCTATGAAAGTACACGGAGAGCCAAAAGGTTCTAAGAACTCAAGATTTGGCTTATAGTGATGCAGCAGCTCGAAACAAGTCTTTCTATATTTCTTCACTGTCAGAACTCTATTCAATGTATAGCAAGCCGCTGAAACTGCTTCACTCCAGAAGAAAATCGGAAGCTTTGAATCTGCCAACATAGTACGTGCGGTTTCGATCAGGGTTCTATTCTTTCGTTCAGCTACGCCGTTCTGCTGAGGTGTGTACGGGGCACTGAATTCATGAAGAATTCCCTTCTCGTTGCAGAATTCGTACATCTTGTTGTTCTTAAATTCCGTTCCGTTGTCACTCCGAATCCTCTTGATTGGCAGTTTATACACCGTTTCCATCTTTTTGAAAAGCACCATCAAAGATTCAAAAGTTTGATCTTTCCGTTCTAAGCACACAACCCAAGAAAATCTTGAAAAATCATCTGTAACCACCAAGCAGTACAAATCCCGGCTGATACTCCTAACATTGACAGGCCCGAAGAGATCCATGTGCAATCTCTCAAGAGGTAACCTGATCGAATTCATGACCTTCAAAGGATGTGACTTTCGAACCTGCTTACCTTTCTTACATGCAATACAATCATCATTTAAATGAAAATTTTTCAAGTTTACACCTTCAACTAAATCATTATGAACCAAAAAGTTCATTTTGCGAACATGAATGTGGCCCATCTTACGATGCCACATGATAGAATCTTTTTCTGTTGCTTTATTTTTAGACACAAAACACTGTTTCTGATGAGACGTTGGCGTTGCTGTGCTCATATCAAGATAATAAAGATCATACTCCCGTGGAGCACGCAACAACACCATCTCATCAGGGATTTTAAACCCTGGTTTCAAAACCACACATTCAGTTTTTGTAAAATGTACGCTGAAATCTTTATCACAAATCTGTGAAATACTGAGTAGATTGTTTGTCAACTCCATTATGTAGTTTACTTTGTCAAAAGATATCACACCATTTGTCAAAATTCCTTGACCAACAATTCTTCCACCTTGACTCCCAGCAAACCCTACATGACCTCCATTGATGGATTTTACATCATAGAGCAAAGCAAGCGTCCCAGTCATGTGCCTTGACGCACCACTATCCATGATCCATTTTGATAGAATTGACTTGGGCAGCCCCTGCACATATCATATCAAATTCATTCAAACAATGAACTCCATGACTTCTTAACTGTTGAAACACTCCCAAAAACTACATCACACTTCTCATCAGTTTTAGGAAAGTTAAACATGACATTTGAAACAACAGGTTCCACTTTTGATTTTAACATATTTTCTTTGCTTGGAGGAAACTCTGCAAGAAACTTATCAAGCTCAGATTCAAATTTATGATTATCATTAACACCCACCTTTGATTCATAAAATTCCTTTACTCCTTTGACTTTTCTGTCAACCATTTTTCCGAAAATATTTTGAATAGTGGGATTAAAAGCTTTTGATTTAAACTTTAACTCATTCTCCATTTTCTTCACTTCAACTGATTGTGATTTAGTTTCAAAAACTTTTGCTTCATTCTTCAAAATGTTTTCCATCCTTTTCTCCTCGACCGATGGTTTTGACTTAGCAATCCATGATTGATTTTCAAAAATTTTTGTTTTTGGATAAATCTTTGAAGTCTTTTGAGACTTTGAAGATTCGCCAATCTCAAATGTCGATTTCGGCTTATCTTCCGACTTCAAAGATTCACCTCTTTTCAAAATGCGGATCGGAGAAACCATCGGCTTTTTGCCCTTTGTGTTAACTGGTGACTTAGGTTGAGATTTTTTAACAAATGGTTTAATGACAGGTTTTTCAAAAACTTTCTTGCATTGTTTTGCCATGTGTCCGATTTCATTGCAGCGATAGCAAACTCTTTTGTCATACTCGACAAAAGTTGACTTGAACGACTCTTCTTTCAGTTTCTTCGCTGCATTGAAATCGTCAACTGCTTTTTGACTAAAAATGTATTCCTTCTCATCATCCACACTTGGTCCAACAACAAAAACATCATTCATTTTATCTTTTGGTTTGACAACCTTCTTAGCCAACTTTTTCTCAAAACCAATTCCTTTGTTTTTAAAGTTGTTACCATTTTTCTTGTTACCATTACCTTCCCATTCCTTTTTCCCAAAGTTGTTGACACGTGTTGTAACAAATGACCTTTTAGATTTTGAAAAGAATTCTTTGTTATTAACCTCATCAATGTTCATTTCAACCATCCTAAAAACTTTCTCAACATTCTCAATTTTCACATTCTGAAGAGGATACTCGAAATCGGAATAAAGTTTGTCTGTTCCAATCATAGTATATACTACCATAATCGGATCATCATTCGCACTCTTGTCCGATTTCGGTATGAACCGTTCCAAGAAATTACTCTCATCTTCAGAATCGGTAACACTTTTCTTAGATTTTGACTTCTCAGAATTATCAATCTCTTCATCTAACACCTGATCAACAACGGTTTTGATAACCTGTGATTCGTTGTCGGTGTCGGATGCAGAGAATGTAACATCGATGCTTTCAGGCAAATCATCCTCAATTGATCTCAATTTGAGATTCAAAGCAGCTTCCACCCCATCTGGATATTTCTGTGTGTAATGATTCCACATTGGGGGTGGAACACTCTTAAAGACTGGTGTTTCATCAGGTTGTTTTGGGACAATCTGTTCAATCACATATGAAGATGCTACATAACTCATCAACTTCTTATCAATTCTTTCATTTTCAATTTTTGTTAACTCCAATTCCCTTTTTAATAAAGCAATGGTGTCCAAATGAAAATTGATTTCTTTTTGTTTATCCAAAACAGTTGATTTTAGCAATTTCGTGGCTTTGTCATTTTCAAGACTTTCATTTTGAATCATTTTGATAGAGTTAGCCAATTTGTCATATGCTTCTTTTACTTCGCTCAGATCAAATTTTAGCATGTCTGCATGATGTTTCATTTCCTGATACTTAGTGTCTTTCTCAAGACACTCCATGCACGGTTGTAAACACTTCTGGCATGGTGTTCCAGGAATTGAAACAACTTTCTCAACAACCTGTTCGTGACAAACATTTTTCACATCTTGTTTACCGACATTTTCAGACTCTGACTCAGACAGTTTGACTGATTCGTTTCCCTGAACTCCAGATTCCTCTCGTTTGACAGACTCACTACTGACAGACTTAGACTCCTCAGATTCTGAGTCTACCTCTCTCAGTTTCGCCATGAGAGCCTTGTCAGCAATTTCTTTCAAAGTGTCTTCGTTCATTTCCTTTGTTACATCCATCATTTCTTCAACAAATTCTTTCTTTTCATCATATCTTGGACACAATCCAGTCCTTGGTTCTTCAAAGAAACCTGCAAAAGATTCAAAAATTTTAGGAGGCATGATAGATCTCAAAGAACCAGCTAATACCTCCTGCTCAGATTGAGATTGATGAACTTCAGCAGCTATTTCTTCAAAATTTTCTGCTTTTTCAGTAAAAACCTCTTCAACAACTACAGAAACATCTTCAGTAACTGTTTCTGGTTCAGACACTATCTCAGAAATTTCCACAACTTCAGCCATCATAGCCTGTTCATTGCTACCGGGAATATATTTATCCCAGCTAAACCCTACAGCTACCTTCTCATCGTCTTGATTCACAATCATCGCCTTTTCTGGTTTATTCTCAATTTGTGGTCTTTGAACAGTAGGCTGTTGATTTGGTCGATGATAGATTGCTTGCTTGTAGTAGTCGTTGGTGAACGGGTTTTGATGATTGTTTACTTCACGATTCGGACATTCTCTCTTAAAATGACCACGTTCTTTACACTTGAAGCACGTAACTTTCGATTTGTCGAACCCTAACTTCTGATCGGGGCCTGATAAACTGTTCCGGCCTGTAATTTCCATGAAACGTTGTGCCCTTCTAACCAAACTTGCCATGCCCCATTTTATATCAATCAGTTCAAGCTCCTCCGGGTCTATCTGGTCGTAATCCTCTTTGGTCATATCAGGATTACCAATCCTACCCGCCACTAATCCTTCATAAGCCTCTAGAACGGAAGCAAGTACTGCAATGTGTTGTCTCGCGGCAGTTTCAGTAATTTCATTTCCATTTTTAATATTCACCGCGATGTTGCACTGCACTCCAGAAACATAAGCCTGATTATTTGAACTTGTAGAGCTTTGAGGTGAAGACTGCTCTTGAGCTTTGAAGTTTGGATCATAGTTCACAAATGGTGAAGGCTTGTTTGATTGTGGAGTGTTTGTGGAACCACCAAGATTTACATCAGCACTAAAACCCGTCTGTATCTTTGGACTTTGATTTGTTGCTACAGGAATACTTCCTTTGTAATACAGAGATATGTCTTGCTGCACATTTGCTGAATTCATTTGTTTAATCTTTGTTAGTTCCAATTCATGTGCCTCAATTTTCTCAATAAAACCACTCAAATTCATACTAGCAAAATTTGTATTGTTCTTCAACACCATCAGATACGTTCCCCACTCATCATAAGGTAATGCGTCTGCTAATTTGTCGATCCACTCTTCATTTGTCTTGGTTATCTTCAATCTTCCCATCTCCAAAACCAAATGACAATATCGTTCAATCAATTGCTTTGTGGTTTCTCCTTTCATTCCCGTGAAAATGTCAAACTGCTTGTTTATCAATGCCTTCTTGCTTTTCATCATCTCTCCACTTCCTTCAAACTTTAACAACAATTTATCCCAAAGAGATTTTGAATTGTCTTCGTGATGTAACAGTACCAAGATGTCCTCCTTAATTGCTTGTTGAAGGATGCTCATCATTTTCTTTTCAGCCTTAAAGTCAGCTTGTTCCGTTTGGGTCAAACTTCCAATCACTTTCGGATGACCCATAGCATTAATAGGAGGTACATATTTATCATCAATCTTCAACCAACTCTCAAAATGATTAGCTTGAACCCACGTTTTAAATCTTCCTGCCCAACTCGAATATTCGTCGATGTTCATGAGTTTAGGAGGCTTTTGCATTGTTCCCAGTTCGTTTTCTAAGTTGACATTTTGAATTATACTTCCCGATTGTCCGGCGACCAAACCACTTCCCGAGAAGAAGTTATAAAATTCTTGGTTTTCCATTTTTAGAAATTTACCGAGTAGTTTACACACACACTTTTCACAAAATCAGACTATCGAACAAGTTCACGAACACTATGGACTATCAGCAATCTCAAGCGAAATTACTTCAAGCGAAATTACTTCCATTTTTAGAAGCAATTTCAAGCGAAATTACTTGAACACTTCAAGCGAAACACACAAGAACTCTCAAGCGAAACCTCAGAAGATTTCAAGCGAAACTCACAATTCAAACACAATATGATTTCGCTTCAATCAGCAAGATCTCAAGCGAAATCTACAGTTTCGCTTCAAACCAACTTTTCAGCCAAAAACAAACTTTTCAAGCGAAATGCACAATTTCGCTTCAAGCAGTCAGATTATTTCAAGCGAAATCCATAGTTTCGCTTCAAAATATCAACAATCAAACTGCTCGCTCAAGCGAAATCTGGTTTTCAAGTCATTTTTGTTAGTTTTAGTCCAAGTTTTAATCTGAGATTCTCAAGGCTTTGTTAAAACACACTTTTACACACTCTGTGAAAATTTTAGTCCATTTTGTCCGTGTTTTCGTCCAGAAATCAATTTTTGTGAGTAAAAACCAACTGATTCAAGTGAACACACTCATAACTGGCTCTGATACCAATTGTAGGATCGTTTTTACCGATCGAATGAGTCAATTTGAGTGTATTTACACTATTTAGATGGCGGAAACATCTAAACAGCTTAGAATCAGTAGAAAAGAGTAGAAAAACAGAAGAGATTCACTTTTAACACTTGTTCTCTGTTATATATTGACTTGAAAATTCAGCAGCACCTCGTTACAACTTCTCGGGATACGTACCAAATGAGAACTACACTAGCCTATTTATAGGCAGACGATTTCGCTTCAATATGTCTCAAGCGAAATCTCATCATTTGATATCGCTTGAGGCTTACATGAAACATCCTGAAGCGAAATCCTATCAAACTATCTTAAACTTACATTTAGACCCCTACACTTTACATACTTGACATATTTAAACCCTAGACTTATGACGTAGGCTTTAGACATCATGCACTAACAGTACTATTCTATTAGCTCTTGCTCACCAAGTCATCTTGTACGAACAAATCACTGAGCTCAGGCTGAGGGGGAGTCTAGTTGCATGCATGCACAGTTGAATTTTGTAATAGATACAATCTTTTGACTGAATGAAATCATGTTTGTTCAAAGCTATGCTTCTTCGATTGTGTGTTAAAGTTTATTTCCATTTCCGCTGCAACATTAATCTCTGTTTTCATCTTCCAGTTCTATTAAACAACACAATATAAGAACCTCAGATCCTAACAAACTTTCATCAGAATATCTGTTTCATGTTGAGCCATGAACAAGTTTTTCAATTTTTGTTTGGAGATGGTGTTGAACCAGCTTCTGAATGTCAACACACATACAAGTTTCTTTATCAGAATTTTCTGATTTCTCTTCTTGTGATGGAATTATTGGATAATTTTGAAATTTTAAGTGAACCACTTTTGGAGTTTTTAAAAACTTTTTATTGAATTCACTCCTTTCTGCTTTTAAGTTGAGTTTTGAGATTTCAAAAGAGTTCTCAGAACTTATTGATCTGCATGATTCTGAATCAGATTCTGATGTAAATTTATCAGAAATCCAATAGGTTGTTTTCACAAAGGTGGTGGGTTTAATTATATTTGTTTTTACATAACCTAAACCCTCACCTCTGTTCTTTGGTGTTGTTTCAATAAAGTTAATGAATTCCTTTGCTTGTTGAAAACCCTTTATATTTATTTCTTTATCATGAATTTTCTTGTACAAATCTTTCCTTTCTTTTTTATAAAATTTAATTTTTGCTCCGTGATCTAAGCTCTCTTCTATTAGTAACTGGTTTTCAATTATAACTTTATTCAGGGTTCTTTGCAACTCATCAGATTTTTTACTTTCTGATTTCTGTTTTTCTTGTAGATTTAGAAAATCTGACATAAGTTTGTTTAATTTGTGTTCAAGGTCAAGATTATCTAGATTTACCTTTGGTTCTGATGTTTCAGGTAGTTCACCAGAAAGTGCCATGAGACAGAAATTTGCCATCTCGTCTTCTTCTTCATCAGAAGAGTCATCTGACAGCCATGTATCTGTCCCAGCTATCAAACTGGCTTGTTGTTACTTCTTGGCTTCTTCTAGCTTCTTCTCATAGTATGCAACATCCTTCAGTTTCTTATTTTTGCACTCTGATGCATAGTGACCCTTTTGTTTACATTTGTAACACATAACTTGTGCTTTTCCTTTATCCCTAGATCTTCCTTCCATCCTCCCTTTATCACTTTTCTAGTACCTTTTGCCACCTCCCCTTAACCTCTGCTCAAAAGTTTTGGTGAGCAATGCAATTGCTTTAGTAAAAGCAGAAAAATATGATGATGTATCAGAATTTTCAATATTTTGGCAGTTTGAGGTTTGTGGATCACAGATGGGTGTTCTTTGTGAGTTTGAGATTAAAGCTAAAGATCCCCCTCTTTGATTTGATTCTTCATATATCTCTACTTCTCTAGGGACCAGAATGTTATATAAGTCATGAAGACTCATATTACCTAGTTCTAAGGTGGAGGACAAAGTCATGGTTAGACTTCTCCATTCTCTAGGCAAAGCATCCAGAAATTTTATATTCCTTTCATCATTTGATTTTACAATCCCAAATTTCTTTAGCTCATTCAAAAGTTTTGCAAATCTATGATAGGTTTCTAAAGTTTTTCATTTGGTAAACTTTTAAATCTCTCATAGGAGGAAACACAGTTTGTTCTTTTGTTCCTCTTTATCATTTCCCCTCCTTCACAAAGATTTTCTAACTGATCCCATATCTCTTTAGCTGATGCACATGCATCAACTTGAGAGAATATGTCATTAGGAAGTGCCATTATTAAAAGTGATCTGGCCCTTTCATCTACAGCCATCAGGTCCTTGTCTTCTTGGCTCCAAAGGCATTCACTTTTGGGAGCCAAAGAGGCAGGGACTCCTGGTGATTGATCAGTTGGTGGAATAGCTGGTATTTCAGTCGTTGGTACATATGGACCCCTTCCAATTGATTGAAACAGAGTTCGGTCATGTCCATTAAGGATGTTGACCATCCTGATTTTCCATTGTGGGTATTCCTCTCTGACCAAGGTTTAGACATTGAAACAATGTTGAAAGCATTATTCCATGTTTGAAAGTTTGCCATATTTAGAGAAAAAGAGATGAGCAATTGATCGTTTGAAAATGATTTATTCAATGTGTTCTGATACCAATTGTTGGTACTAGTTGGACTTAAAAACTTTCTTTTCACGTAATATGGCAAGTGATTTCAACAAATATGAAAATAGTGTGCGGAAATAGAAATCAGACTTTCAAGAAACAAGACCTACAGAATTTTCAAGTTTATATCACTTTGAAACAAAATGGTTTACAAGGTGATTATGAGGTTATTATCTATTACAAACGAATACTTGTGTAATTATGAGGTGAAAGGACAATGGAGTTTTTGTTGTATGTATTGAATGCTTACTTAACTCATCGTCCTTTGGTTGAAGAGCTTTCTATTTATAGAAAGCCCATGGGCATGAATAAACATTTTTTTATTCATGCATATGTCCTGCAAAAAGTAGCTTCTTAACATATTCATTGAATCCAATTATCAAGTTGCTTTGGTCATCATGAGATCCAATAATGTCAAGTTGCTTCGGTTATTGTGGCTGGGTATTACACGTTTAGACAAGTGGGGTTTATCAGAATTTCTGATAACCACTTCATCAGAAATTCTGATGAACAAATCATCAGAAAGTCTGATGATCAGATTTACCAGAAATTAATGATATTTCATCAGAAATATCATCAGGTCCATCAGAATGGTCCTTTTTGATAATCTTCTCTTGTTCTTGATCAGCTTCTGATTCTTTGAAGAAGATATGTTGTTCTTTTCAAGCGTCCAATCTGGTTTCTTCTTGTTGTTTGATCTTCAGGACATTATCTTCTTCTTTAGATCAGCTGAATAAGTTTTTCTTCAATACTTTCATAAAAAGTTTCCTAACATAAACAATCACTGTTCAAGTCCATGAAGTGTTTATACTTGTTGAATGACCAACTTAAATGGCATGATTTGAGTTAGGATTATTCGATATGATAAAATGTTCTGTTTTTCTAATCCATTTGTGATATAGATAAACTAGGGTTTCCTTATGACTACAAAACGATCGATGATTCTTGGATATATTAGACTTAGGTATGAAAAGGGTTGTTGTGATAGATGCACGGATTAAAATGAGGATTGTGTAGTGTTTTGAAATGATTGTGGTATGATGTGATTGTGTACAAATGGTTTAGATAATTGTTGATAATGACGCCTCATGATAATATGTGTAGCATAAATCTGATTTTGATGATGATTGGTAAAACAAGATAAGTCCAATTATCAGAGAACATGTAACTGAATCTGATGAACACTGGTAAAAACTGATGAAATATTGATGAATATGATGACTCATACTTGGATCTGTGGTTTTAAATTGAGTGAATCCTATGCACAAGAAATGTTTACTGTTTGGATAACCTCATACCGCACACTCGTTAAATGTACAACAAGACCTGCATGTCGTACAACCTGGCATACCGGACCGTACACTCAAAGTGCCACATGTGCCGCACAATAGCGGATGTACAACTCATGATGCACAACGTACAAGAGTACAATGCAAGGTCGCACATCTCTGAGACTGCACATTCTTGTGTACAAGCACCTGATGCACATTGTACAACTGTTTATTGCATGACCGCACACCAGCATGTGGCTGCACACTCACAGATGTGTCACACACTTGTTGGTGGGCCGCACACCTCCATTGGGTCGTTAAACTGTTTGGGCCGCACACCCATTATTTGAGCCGTATAATTTACTAGACCGCACGCCTCGTTCTGGACCGCACACTTGAACCCCACTGAGCTGTATATTAATGGACCGCTTGTCATATGAAACCGTATGTGATCCATATGTGTATTTATGTAAAACACGATGCTTGTGTGCTACTTTCTAGAATACTTGTATAAATACGTTGAATACTTGCATACGAAACTGATTAATATTGGTAACCATAATAAGACGTGGTTGACCAAACTTTATAAACAAGTAAATAACATGTCGAGCAAAACAAAGGTGAGTTCACACACTTTACTAAAAGCATGTATTCCCGATGGTTGGGAACAGAACGAACAACACTTTCATGAACAAGTGTACTAAACGAAACTCTATCACAAAGTCCCCACTTTCTATGCCGATTAGTTGCCGGAGCCTGGCGAACGGGATATTAGTTAATAGCGCTATTTAGGTTTCACCAACTTCACACCGTGCCTGGAGATGATCGGTCGTGAACTAATAGGCCTTAGCAAACCGTATTGGTTGTGACGAAAATTGTTTTATTATTATATTGTTCAGTATGATTGATGGGTTGATCCTGGTCAGCCACACGCCTCGCGGTAGTACTTCGCATGTGAAAATTGAGGGTGTGACAAGAAAACTCCAGAAAACCTTATGTAACAATTTTTTTTTCAAACTAGAGAATGTAAGTTACATGTTATCGAACGTTTTGTAATAAAAAAACAAAAAGCGCTCAGGGGATTTTTTATAAAAAAAATTAAAAAATTCAGTTTTTTAGCATATATGTATAAAAACACTAAATTTAAAAAAAAATTATAAAAAAATCCCCTCAACGCTTTTTGTTTTTTTTTTTTTTGTTACAAAACGTCCCATAACATGTAACTTACATTCCCAAATTTTTTAGTAAAAAAATAATTTTTACATAAGGTTTTCTTAAGTATTCTTAACTTAAGTGAGTTTTCTCTCTATAATTCCCCCATATATATATATATATATATATATATATATATATATATATATATATATATATATATATATATATATAGGGTAGGGTTCCAACGTGAACAACCTCCCAAGAGTGAACTGCGTGAACAGATCTGGACCCTTGATTTCCTTTTTAGTTATTAAGGGTAGGATTGTAATTATATAAAAAATTAGATTTAAATCATTATTTTAATAATTGAATTAAGTTACATCTTTCCTATTTTAAATTCATTATCCACATTATGTTTTATTTATTAATAAGATAATTATCAAAACAAACAACACATCACCAGATTTCAATTTTAATTTTTATTTCAGATTTCATCACCAGAATTCAAATTTTGAATTTTAAGATCCATGTAACCTTCATATTTCAACGGTATACACATGTGTACTTAGATATAAATAGAACAGTACACATGTCTACTCAGTATCGTACATATGTGTAATTAGCTACATAATACATACATAGAAACAATACCTGTAAAACTATTATATATTTAACAAATTACAAGTTCCATAATGTTTTCCAAACCAAACAAAAAAAACTTATAATTACAAGTTCCAGTTTCGTAGAAACAATAAACCCAACATAATCGGAAAAACAAAAAACATAATCTTTTACAATTATTCGCCACGTTGTATGCTGAATCATCCTTATCTACCAAGCAAACAAACATATGTGAATCATCCTTATCGACCTCATACGTGAATCATCCTTATCGACCTTCCATCTCCACTTTTCTCGTTACGACATCTCCTATAATAGCACAAAAAAACTCATCAACTAATATTTTGCATAATTCACAAGTGTACATCAACAACCTTACACATTCAATACACAAAAAAATTCTGAGATATCACAAAAACAGACGCTATACACATGTGTACATCGCGTTAAAATCAGAATACACATGTGTACAATGCATTAAAAACAACGCAAAATCAGAATACACATGTGTACATCGCGTTAAAACCAGAATACACATGTGTACATCGCATTAAAACAGAGCAAAATCAGAATACACATGTGTACATTGCATTAAACATTGTACCAATAATCATTAAAATTAAATATTAACTAATAAATAAATTAATTAAAACATTAAAAAAGAACCCACCATTTAGGATCTAAATCAAGAATCTCTGCAACCCATTATTTCTAATGAATTTCGATACACAATTCAAATAAAAAAAAATCATATTATGTAGGAGTTTCAAAGGACATATTTCACAGTCATGACGCACATCCTTGTTTCAATAAATCAACAAACATATATGTAAATGCCTAAACTAACAGTTTGTTATCAACATGTGCACACTTTCCTTTCACAATCAAAATCACAATGGATTAAAGGCAAACAACCGGCTTCCAGATCAAGCATACTCCAACAACAACCATTTTACTCTATTCCCAATTTTATATTTAAAACAGCTTATTACTATCACACAAATTATCTGCAAATATGATTTTAACTACGAGCCACGAGATTTCCAAGATATATACTTCACAACAATTTAACAATTCTCTATATCTTAACCAAGACTTACAAGCGTAGGCAATTTATACACATTGGCCAAGATAGTTAACTACTGTATGTACCCAAACTTCAAGAATGCAAGAAACATCTTATTTCTCTTTTAAAATCATATACATAACAGACACCTTAACAAATATTCACCGATGACAAATACCTCACTAACCGAGGGACATCGAGACAAGGGGGAAGGTGCCATGTTGCCACCGTTCATCGCCACCGCGTCCGAAACCCTAACCGCAGCCGCCGTAGCAGACGGCTCCACCGCCGTTGTACGCCGTTGAACCACAGTCGATTACTTCTCTCCCTCATCGAATCTTCTAATCTTTTCATTTATTGTTGATGTCGGCGATGCAGTTCCGGCGACCTTCGATCTCCAGTTTTCCCGTTGATGTCGGCGATGCAGTTCGGGCGACGGATCTGTGTGGTGTGGGATTTTCTTTAATGTTGGCTTTGATATGTGAGAGAGAGATATTTGTGGGATTTTGAAACCTAAACGTAGATATAAATGAGATTTATGCAATCAATATGATATGGAGATTACATATTTACCCTTATTAGCTTAATTAAATAGTATCAAATAACATAATAATTACAATCATGCCACCCATTCAAAATATCAAGATCCTAATAATCAATGGTCCAGATTAGTTCACGCAGTTCACTCTTGAGATTTTGTTCACGTTTGAACCTATTCCTATATATATATATATATATATATATATATATATATATATATATATATAGTGTGAGGTTTATTGGGGAACACTAAAAAAGTGGGGAACAGTGGGGAACCGACTCAAACGAACTCTGATTGGACTCATTCCAGCGGCGTTGGAACCGTCTCGTCGAACCATAACTAGTATCTCTTAACCCTAAACCCTAAATCATAACCCCTAAACCCTAAATATATTAGGGTTTGACTTTTAGGGTTTAGCTTTAGGGTTTAGCTTTAGGGTTTAGCCTTAGGGTTTAGCTTTAGGGTTTAGCTTTAGGGTTTATGGTTACGCTTTAGGGTTTAGGGCTTAGCTTTAGGGTTTAGCTTTAGGGTTTAGGTTTAGCCTTTAGGGTTTATAGTTTAGATTTTACGGTTTAGCTTTGGTTTTAGCCTTATTTTTTAGCTTTAGGGTTTAGAGTTTAGGAGTTAGGATTTAGGGTTTAGGGTTAAGAGATCTTAGTTAGGGTTCGACGAGCCGGTTCCAACGCCGCTGGAATGAGTCCAATCGGAGTTCGTTTGAGTCGGTTCCCCGCTGTTCCCCACTTTTTTAGTGTTCCCCAATGAACCTTCCCCTATATATAAGAAAACGCTTATGAGTTTAAAAAACTCAGGAAACTCAATCTTCATCATCCATCAGAAATACTATGGTTGAGAGTACATGTTACGAAAAGTAACTTTCAGAAACATGTTACAGACTAACAAAAGTACGTGTAATAGCTTTTTGTTTTTTCACTTTTCTATTTGACATACTTAAATGTAATAGGTTTGTATGTTAGACTAGTTTTTTTTCTCAATAAGAACATGTAACATATTTTTACAAGCATTACACATTGAAAACTCGTAAATATTGAGTTCGAAAATGTTACACTTCGTAAAACCTACAAAATTTTTTGTTGAAAACAAAAAAAAGTGTAACATGTGATGTTACATCTATGTAAACGGCAAAAGGAGTATAACATATTACTTTCTCTCTCCTGGAAAAAGTTGTTACATGTCAGAATTTCTGAAAAAAAAAGTTGTAACATGTGGTCCGTCCAATAAGTTTCTTGAGTTTTTTGAACTTAAAGAAGTTTTTTTCTCTATAATTGCCAATATATATATACAGGGTTAGGTTCATTTTATGAACAACCCCCTAGATAGTGAACTGTGTGAACTAATCCTAGCCCTTGATTATCAATACACAACTGTAAATCGATGGCTAGGATTTGATGATGAAAATACACTAGTATGTACCCAAACTTCAAGAATGCAAGAAACATCTTATTTCTCTTTTAAAATCATATACATAACAAACACCTTAACAAATATTCACCGATGACAAATACCTCACTAACCGAGGGACATCGAGACAAGGGGGAAGGTGCCATGTTGCCACCGTTCATCGCCACCGCGTCCGAAACCCTAACCGCAGCCGCCGTCGCAGACGGCTCCACCGCCGTTGTACGCCGTTGAACCACAGTCGATTACTTCTCTCCCTCATCGAATCTTCTAATCTTTTCATTTATTGTTAATGTCGGCGATGCAGTTCCGGCGACCTTCGATCTCCAGTTTTCCCGTTGATGTCGGCGATGCAGTTCGGGCGATGGATCTGTGTGGTGTGGGATTTTCTTTAATGTTGGCTTTGATATGTGAGAGAGAGATATTTGTGGGATTTTGAAACTTAACGTAGATATAAATGAGATTTATGCAATCAATATGATATGGAGATTACATATTTACCCTTATTAGCTTAATTAAATAGTATCAAATAACATAATAATTACAATCATGCCACCCATTCAAAATATCAAGATCCTAATAATCAATGGTCCAGATCAGTTCACGCAGTTACTCTTGAGATTTTGTTCACGTTTGAACCTATTCCTATATATATATATATATATATATAGTGTGAGGTTTATTGGGGAACACTAAAAAAGTGGGGAACAGACTCAAACGAACTCTGATTGGACTCATTCCAGCGGCGTTGGAACCGTCTCGTCGAACCATAACTAGTATCTCTTAACCCTAAACCCTAAATCATAACCCCTAAACCCTAAATATATTAGGGTTTGACTTTTAGGGTTTAGCTTTAGGGTTTAGCTTTAGGGTTTAGCCTTAGGGTTTAGCTTTAGGGTTTAGCTTTAGGGTTTATGGTTACGCTTTAGGGCTTAGCTTTAGGGTTTAGCTTTAGGGTTTAGATTTATGTTTAGCCTTTAGGGTTTAGCCTTTAGGGTTTATAGTTTAGATTTTACGGTTTAGCTTAGGTTTTAGCCTTATTTTTTAGCTTTAGGGTTTAGAGTTTAGGAGTTAGGATTTAGGGTTTAGGGTTAAGAGATCTTAGTTAGGGTTCGACGAGCCGGTTCCAACGCCGCTGGAATGAGTCCAATCGGAGTTCGTTTGAGTCGGTTCCCCGCTGTTCCCCACTTTTTTAGTGTTCCCCAATGAACCTTCCCCTATATATAAGAAAACGCTTATGAGTTTAAAAAACTCAGGAAACTCAATCTTCATCATCCATCATAAATACTATGGTTGAGAGTACATGTTACGAAAAGTAACTTTCAGAAACATGTTACAGACTAACAAAAGTACGTGTAATAGCTTTTTGTTTTTTCACTTTTCTATTTGACATACTTAAATGTAATAGGTTTGTATGTTAGACTAGTTTTTTTCTCAATAAGAACATGTAACATATTTTTACAAGCATTACATATTGAAAACTCGTAAATATTGAGTTCGAAAATGTTACACTTCGTAAAACCTACAAAATTTTTTGTTGAAAACAAAAAAAAAGTGTAACATGTGATGTTACATCTATGTAAACGGCAAAAGGAGTATAACATATTACTTTCTCTCTCCTGGAAAAAGTTGTTACATGTCAGAATTTCTGAAAAAAAAAAGTTGTAACATGTGGTCCGTCCAATAAGTTTCTTGAGTTTTTTGAACTTAAAGAAGTTTTTTTCTCTATAATTGCGAATATATATATACAGGGTTAGGTTCATTTATGAACAACCCCCTAGATAGTGAACTGTGTGAACTAATCCTAGCCCTTGATTATCAATACACAACTGTAAATCGATGGCTAGGATTTGATGATGAAAATACACTAGTGTATTTTACGATTTGATGATCTAAATCAATGCCTAGGATTTGTTCACTTAGTTTACAAATACACTAGTGTTCACTCAAGAACCCCACCCTATATACATATATATATATATATATATATATATATATATATATATATATATACATATAGATATATATAGAGGAAGGTTCTATGCAGAACACTAAATATTGCGAGAACACGCAGAACAAAATAAATCACTCATTTTTTCAATCCTAAAAACCTAAAAAGTAGATGAAAATGTTATAAATGTAAGATTTATTGTTTCTCACACTAGAATTTAAAACAAAATATAAAAAATCTTCAGTTTTTAAATAACCTACACACATGTAGGTTATGTGTAGGCTAAATTACCTACATGTATGTAGACTATGTGTAGTGAAAAATATATGATTTTTTATGTATATATAATACATATATGAATGTAAGAAACATAAAATTTAAGAAATATGAAACTTAAATCACAAAATTTAGTGATTTAGAGTTGTTCTTTTTGTTCTCGCAATAATTAGTGTTCTGTAATGATCCTTATCCTATATATATACATATATATACATATATTTAGAAGGAGAGAGAGAGAGAGAGGATCATGAGAAAATTCTTTTTTCGTGAGAAAACTCGAAAGAAGTCTATCAAATGATTCATGTTTGTGTTGAATTTATTCTGGGCTTTAGTTGTTAGGGTTTATGATTTAATTTATACAGGTTAGGGTTTTGCTTTATCATTTAGTTTTTAGCCTTTTGGGTTTAGCTTTTAAGGTTTAATTTTTTTAGGGTTATGGTTTATTTCTTAGGGTTTTCGGATTATGGCTTAGAGTTAAGGGTTTACTATAGTTAAATAGAGTTTTCTCACAAAGAGAAGTTTTCTCATCATCCCATGCCAATATATATACATATATATATACATATATATATATATATAGGGAGGTTCATTTGAGAAGAAAATTAAATTGAGAAGAAAAAGAACAAAAGGTACAATTGTAAAACATTAAATAGTTTTTCTCTCATTTCATTTATTATTATTTTTAACTAATTAATTAGTCATAAAAAGTATCATCCTCCACACTAAAATTTTTGTCTAGACACATCAAAATTTATCCTACACGTTTTTGAAATTTATCCTACACATACTGAAATTTATCCTACACAACTCGTAATTCATCATACACACCTCATAATTTATCCTATACTTTAAATTAATTTTTTTTCTTCTTTGAAAAAAATATATTTTTTAAAAAATAAGTTACAAATTTAATTTAGTTAGCTATTAAAAAGGAAGACTAACAATTAATGATCTATCTAATTTTACCAATATACCCGTACACCCATATTAAATACAAAAATTAAAAATTAAATGAAGTAAAATGAAGCATTATTATTGGTTGAATTTTGTTTTTTTTATTCTTACAAAAAAATTCTTCTTATTTGAACCCTCCACTATATATATATATATATATATAGGATAGATAAAACGAAAACTCACTTAAGTTAAAAAAAACCTAGAAAATTCTATGTAACTTACCTTTTTTCTAAAAAAAATAGAGAATGCAATATACATATTTTTGGGCCTTTCTTTTATAAAAAAAGTGTTGTTACATGTAAAAATAAAAAAAAAGCGTCGAACTGTTATTTTTAAGTTTAAAATTTGTACTTTGTTACATTTTTTTTAGCGTTGTTATATGTAACATGAAAATTTAAACATTTAGAAAAAATACTACTTGGCTTTTTTTTGTTTTAGTCTTTTTATAAAAGCATTAAAAATATGTATATTACTTTTCCTATTTTTTTATAAAATGAGTAGTTTACATAAAGATTTTACAAAAGTTTCCTAATCTGTTACAAAAATGGTGGGTTTTCTCCCAATATATATATATATATATATATATAGAGAGAGAGAGAGAGAGAGAAACAGGATCAGGAGAAAATGTCCTAAAGTGTGAGAACGGTGAGAACGCATCCTGATGGAACACGTGGCGCGGGATATAATCTGGGTTCGAGGGGCTTTTTTGTCTTTTTAATCTTCATTTTTCCCAATTTCGTGTGTCACACGCTGCTTCATTTTTTACGTCTAAGATTATTTTGGCGTTAATTAGATTCATTAACTACATGACATTTTACTATTTTTTGGATCTGTCTTGTTGAATTAATTGTTTTTGTATCACATAGATATTGTTTTTGTGGCGTTTTAGATAATGTGTAGAGTGTTTAAGTTGTGTTTACATGTTCTACTTTTATAATGACTTTTTTCCCGCGCATGTAGGATGCAGTCTATAAAGTGACAGGTAATTATGGTGTTTTGAAAATATAAATTCTACAGGTAATTATTGGCGTTTTGAAAAGATAAAAAAATTCAATTTCCCATGGAGTGGCTTTTAATATAATAAATATTATTAATAAGGTTTCCGTCGCTTAAGTTTACTGTTTTGTAGTTACAGTTTGTTCAACTTCATCTGTTTATCATTTCAGTTTTGTGTTTTGTAGTTATTGTTTGTAGTTACCTTTTCGAGAGATTCTGGCGTTTTGTATTTTTAATGTGGTTTAGATAAAGATGGCACTTTTGTTCTATTCACTTGTACCTTGTTTTATACTTTTTTTGAGTTTTTAATAATACTTGTCCAAAGTAATTTAATTATAGTTTGGGAGTTTTGGGCGTTTTATGGTATGATGACGTTTCCCAAGCATTTATTTGTGTGGCGTTTTATTATATTTTTTTTGAGAAATAATGTATTTGTTCTTAGCTAAAAAAATACATAACAAACAACTGAAAAAGAAAAAAAATATATAGAAACAATTCATCTTCCAAATCTTTACTGTCACCAGTCTCTTTCTTCTTTGAAACATCTTCACTGGCGGTTTGACTTTGGTATGATTCATTTGTTTTTTTTTTGTTGTTGAAGTAGCCTTTTTTGTGGCCGTTTGGAAGCACAAAATGACGTGAGCTTTTTGTTTGAAGTTCATCTATATCTTCATCTTTATCTTCAACCCACTCATCAGTGTTATCCGTCTCTTCATGCCATTCAAATATTCATCAAGAACAAAGCACAGAAAATGACAGAAGTCTGACATTAGCGTCTTTTTCTTGAAGATTTGTCCATCTCATGCAGCAAAATATTATTGAGTTACACCCCTCAGCTAACAATGCATTCTGCGAAAGTTCGCTTAGAACAATATTGAATATACAAGAAACGATGTTTGCCATTTTTTGGCGTTTTACTGATAAAATAGTGTATCTAAAAGAAACGTCTATTTGAATCTTTGATGTTTGGGTTTTTGACATTTCTAAGATGAATGGTATATAGTAAAATATGACGTTTTGGGTTTGGTGTGTTTAATGGAAGGTCTGAGATGTTGTTTATATAGGATGTTTTTGGCGCGTATTTTAGGCGAAATTTTATTATAATAAATGGTATTAATTAAGTTCAGTCATTTCAGTTACTGTTTGTTCTGCTTTATTGTTTAAAAACAAAGTTTGGCGTTTTATATTTTAATGGCGTTTAGATTAGGATGATGTGTTCTTTGTATTTTAAGGCGGGAATTTAATGGTGTTTTATTCACGAGTTTAGCGTTTTGGGTATAAAAGTCTAAAGACCTTTTTACCCTTAATGAAGCGCGTCCACGTAATAAAATTGATGTTATTTATGAAAACGCCACCGAGCCAATCTAGTCCATAGATTGTTTTGATCTGACAATCCACAACCGTTCTCACTGTTCTCACACTTTTAACCGTTTTCTCTAAGTTCTGACCATATATATATATATATATATATAGTAATAGGTTATAATCTCGTGTTATATACAAGTTGATAAATTTAATGCTACATAAAAAATAATAATAATAAAAGATTATATTATACAAGATGAACTTGGCTGTATGAATCATTTTTCTAACAATTCGTCTAATTGTTTCTTTAATTCCTGCATTTCTGCGGGTGCTAAACGGTAAGGTGCTTTGGCAATTGGTGCTGTTCCTGGTATCAAATGGATTCTGAATTCAACTTCTCTATCTGGAGGTTGCCCTGGCAGCTCTTCTTGAAATACATCTGAAAACTGGGATACTACTGGAATATTCTTTAATTCTTTTCCTTTAGTGTTAGTGATTATGGAAATCAAATACACTAATGACCCTTTTCTTATGTAACTTGCTGTTTTCATCACAGAGATACAGAGATGAACTTTGTGGATTTAAGGGTTTTATTTCCTTTAATTGTGATCTTTTCACCCCTTGGTGAATTTACTTAGATTGACTTTTGATCACCCAAAATACTAGCTTTATTGGCTATTAACCAATCTATTCCTAATACAATATCAAATCCTGCCAGACTCATTGGGTAGAGGTTTGCAATAAATTTCTGATTTAAAATTTCTATTCTTGCTTCCTGCAAGATTTTAGAAATCTTAATGGTTTCCCCATTTGCTGTCTCTACTAGACATTCTTGTGGGAGTTTAGTTAATGATTGATTGAGAAGTTTGCAAAATGAAGTATTAATAAAACTTTGGTTTGCACCAGAGTCAAATAATACTTTAGCAAAAACATCATTAACTAAAAATGTACCGGCGATCACATCCGGGATCATCTTTGCTTCTTCTGCAGTAAGAACAAATGCTCTAGCATTTTGTGTTCTTGTTATTTGCAGCTGGAGCTAGCTTTGGACAGTTAGGCTTGATATGACCTTGTTCTCCGCAGTTGTAGCATATCCTGTTGCTAATCTTTTTCCTGCAATCTTCCTCCTTGTGTCCCGATATTTTGCAAAAGTTACAATATATGGAGCATCTTCCTGAATGCTTCCTTTTGCAATACTTACAGTAGGGTACAGAGGTAGAGCCTACATTTTTCCCACGATTAGAATTTCTAGAACGGAATTCTTGTGTAAGCTTCTGGGTTAGGTTCCTCCTTTGATCCTCTTCTCGTGTACGGACTAATTCATCTGTCAAGGTATTTGCTAATTCTACAGCTTCTTCTATGGTTTGGGGTCTAGCTGCCTTGACTACATGTGACAATTGTGCTCTATAATCGATGTATAATGTTAAATAATGTCAATTATTAATAAAACAATGTGTTTTGGTCTTATTATATGTGTTTTGGTGTTATTATGTGTGTATTTGTGTTTGATGATTTTACGATTTAATTCGAGTCCGATTTCAAGCTTTAAATCGCTTTCTAGAAGGTTATACGCAAACAAGTGCGTAAAAGTAGTCAGTTTAATGCGACAAACACTCTGGGATAGTGACATAGGCTTAACATACCTTAAATAACCTTTACATAACTTAGAAATAAGTTTTGGATGGTTTGGTGTGTTGAAAACAAGTCTATTTGATCGCAGGGACTATTTGTATCAAACTGCGAAAGTATGCCGATTCGTTCTGTAACGAACATTCCGGAACTTGATCATAAGTTAAACATGCCCTAAATATCCTTTACATAGCTTAGAAAAAGGCTTTGAGGTATTTGGTGCGCAAAAATAAACTTATTTGATCAATAGGGACTAAAAGCGTCAAAAAGTGCATAATTTTGCATTTTCGCGCATATCTTACGTTCTGAATATATCCGGACATCCAAAAATTTATGTAATCATTAAAATATTTTATTTTAGTGATTGGCATGATAAAATACCATTCGTAGTGTAATTTGGATCGTTTTTGCGTCCGTTTGAGTTTTCATCGTAATTAACCAAATAACGCAACCGTATGACCAAACGAACCGACATTCGAGATGTTTTTGTGCATATTTTAAGTTTCCTATACTTTAAGTTCATTTTAGAGCCTTAAAATGGGGTTAACGGGGCTTAAACGTGCCGAAAATCAAGTTTTAAGCATGCAGGGACCTGTTTCGCCAAAACTGGAAACTTGAAACCATGCACCCTCACGCCACGCGCCAAGACCAGTGATCCCTAGCACGCCACGAGACAGAGCAGGTTTCTAGAAGAACCAGATTCAGCAAACAGCCTGCTGAAACAGCTTCAAATCCCTGGTTTTTGCAATCTATGGACTTGTTTGTCTGTTTTGCTATTTGCCCAATCATAGAACAACAAGTGTAGGGCCAAGATTTGAGCTTCATAACACTTGGAGTGATCCAAATGATCCAAACTTACTATATATAGCTTGGGTTTTTGGAGAACTCATTGCTCATTCCATTTCAAGATCAGCTCTAAGTTGGGGTTTTCACTTGTTGAAGCTTCATACCTGAGTTTTCTTGATCTTAATCCTAGCTTGGACCCTTTGTAAGTCTCTTTCATGCTTGTTTATGTTTTTTCAAGCATGAAAGTCAAACAGTGTTTGACTTTCTGCTTTGACCAGTCAATGGTCAACACAAAGTTCGTTTGAACTTTGCAATGTGAGCGTAATCACGATGGTTATAGTCCCTTGTGACTATACCTACTGATTACCACGTTGATTAGGTGTAGTGACGAGTCATAGTTTTGGTCAAAATACGTATTTATGCGTATTTTGCAACCAAACTATTCTTGGGTATCAAAACCGTTTGTTTTGATATCAAATCTGTTTTCTAACTTAGTTAAACATGTTTCAACATGTTTAACTCGTCACTTTTAGTTTAGTGCTTGTATAGAGTCGTAAGTCAAGCGGTCTAAACAACCGCTTAGACTTTCGAACTCGACCCGTTTGGTCGATCATTAGGATCTGACCAAGCATGTATTGTGACCATAGTTGTATAGGGAATAACCTTCCGAGGTTACACCTTATGGTCACTTAGTTTAATTAGTTGTATGATAGGTAGTTTATATGCCTTAGGAAAATGACCAAAATGCCCTTTTCATGCATAATTGGTATTTAAACATATGTAACCTAAACTTTTGTCACATAACTGATTATGCAACATATTTAACACGTTTAGGCATATAATACTTGTCATAGGACTAGTTAGGCGTCTCGAACGTGCATTTGTGCGAACGACGCGTTATAGTGGCGTAAGTCACCTTAATGGGTCGTAACGGGTCGAAAGCACTTAGGTTAGGTTCCGTTTTAGAATATAGGCTTTGTTAAACCATATCATATGAGTTCCAATACTCATTTGGTTTACGAGACCTCATTCTATCCGATATTCCGATTTAGGTGTCGATTTATTAACCTAGTAATCTGATTATTAGGTGCTAATTGATTTCCGTATTTTGCTTGAGTTTGTTGAATTCTTTGGATTGAGGATACTTTGCACTTCAATGTGAGTACATAGTTCCCCTATTTTACTGATTTTAATTGTTTTGGGGTGATTCATATGTGTTAAATGTTTTCGAGGTTTTAACGATGATTTCAAAAACGATTGATATGGTTTATATAAAACTAATAACGATTTCGATAATGTGAACAAACTTGTTGGACGTATTTACATAACGAATGACATTCATTAACATTGATCAAGCTGACCAGTATTAGGTTATGGTACCATAGGATCTAACAAATCCCGTTATCAGTCTGCACCCATGGTTATGTGTGGGTTATGTAGGTAACGACTGAATCCGTGATTGTTAACTTACCCTTTGGTGGTTTGTTAATGCGGCGTTCCGAGATAGACGAGTTGCGAAGGTTTGGATGTTATTAGGGAGACGACCAAAAGTAGTTTTCACAATTAAAACGAGAATGATTAAAACGAGTTAAACGATTTGGAAACGATTTGAACAAGTTAAACGAGTTGGATAAACGATTGGTTTTTGGTTAGTGTTTAGATAACAGGACGGGTGTAATGTGATGAAAACATGGTAGATACGCCGCTGGTACTTCTTATATATAAGTGTTTTCATCATATTACATACTGTGGCGTTATTTAGTTCACTTGGGTAAACGAGGTTAAAACGATGTCACATAACGATGTTTTCTGAATGATATAAACCATGCGAGTTTTATTAAGGAGTTTTTACGAGATGTTTTACAATTTGGTTTACTAAAACAAATATTTTGGGGTTAAGAATCATGGCTATGAGATTTTATAAGATATAATCATCTTGATTTGAGATGGTTAATTATGCTGCAATACCATGCACTTTTCAAAACAAGGTTTTTAATAAGGTATTGCAACATGTAAACTAGCCATGAATCCGACACTCATATAAAACCTATGTGCTCGCCAGCATTTCTTTGCTGACTTTGTTTTTACATATGTTTCAGGTGTTGTTGCATGATGTTGGTTGCTAGGATGCATGTTCACATAGGATCTGGACGAGGCCTTAGTGACATAATAATAATGATAGTCGATATGTAACTTGTTTGTTTAACTTTAAGACAATGTTAATGTTTAATATTATCAATAAAACGAAACTTTTGTATCCATGGTTGTGAAACAATAATTCTGTTGCAACACTCCCCGACGTTTCCGCCGCGGTTTCGTTGTTTTGACGCGGTCGGGGTGTGACACTACATGTCTTATCTCCCCAATTAATCCCCAGATGTAACGGGAGATTAACACTGGTTTAGGTGAAGCAAGGGTTGGCACTATTCTAGCATTTTCAAAGAATAACTTAGTGTACCCCTTACTATCCACACCAGTCATTCTAAGGTTTAGGAATTTGTTTGCTATCTATTCTTTTTCATTGGGAGGGCAGAATTTCCTTTCTACCATGTTTTTAAATTCCTCCCATTCCATATTGTAAACTCTATCACTTCCTCTAGACTAGAGGATAGTGTTCCACCATTCTAGTGCTGAATTCTTAAACAGGTTGGAAGCAAACATTATCTTATCCGCTTCCACACATTTACTTATTCTTAAGACTGCCTCAGTCTTTTCTATCCAGCGTAGAGATGCAACGACCCGTTCATTGCCCGAGAATTCCATCGGTTTACAAGACCAGAATTCTTTGTAAGAACAACCGTAAGACACGGTTCTTCTTCTTTTGGGAATGGGCACTTGAAGTACGGGTCCATTGTTTACGCTGTTTGCAGGTTCAGAGGGTCGCTTGCTATCATGTTTACTTTTATTTTCTGCTTCCCTAACCGTTTGAATAATATATGGCATTGCATCTATTATTCCTTGTGCCACTACGTGTTGGATGGCACTGTTGTCCACTTGGTTTCCATTGTTGTTGTGGTTTGTGTTTCCGTTATCCGGGTTATTGTTACTCTGGTTATCATTATTCTGGTTTTTCGGGTTATTATCTGGATTCTCTTGATTCACTTGGTCGGCCATCTGAATTTTAAACATTTATCACATATTAATATCAGAAGATAATATCTTAATACGATCAATCACTTGACATGCATTTTGATCAAAAACGTCGAGCATTGCGACTTTACTCTTTCTTATCTATTATACATCTACTACAAACTGATACTGAAATTTGGAAATTACAAACTGATACTGAAATTTATGTAGAAAAACCTGCGAAAATTGGTTTGCAAAAAAAATATATATTTTTGGTATGTTTTTTTGGCTTTTTTAATTAGTTTTCGAGTTTTCACAATAACTAGTGGTTTTCATTTGAACCTTCCCCTATATATATATATATATATATATATATATATATATTTCAAACATATTATATATATATATATATATTATTATATTACTATTATTATTACCAACTCCACCATCCCCTTCACTAGTCTGGATTCATCCAGTAATCCATATTGCGCTCGTCATATTTCCAGACGAGTCGCTCTCCTACCTGCCTCATACTCTCACTACTCTCTAAGATTTCTTCTCCAAAAGTTCGGAGCTCGTGCACATTTTCTACACTCATTGGGGGTGCAGGTGCTGGTACTGGGTCTGGGTACTGGGGCATGGGATTCTCCTGAGGGTACGGATTCTCTAAGATCTCCCTAATGTTTTCATCGTTGTCATAGTAGGGATCTAGAGGGTCCAGACCTGGATAGGCAGCTATGTTTGGCATGGGTTCGTCGTTTAGGTGATAGCATGGCACATAATCCCTATGATCATCGAACCATGGATCATAATCTGGATCTGATGGATAAGGGGCTGGTATCCTAGGTATCTCCTCAGGGTTGAAATTATGCATTTCTACTTGATTTTCGAGGTTGTTTTCTATCGCCATCGGTTGCGTGGGGAACAAAGGTAAGGGTTGTGGGGCTACTAGTTGTTCCAAATTTGGGTCAGCAGCAGTTGTTGCTAGGATATGAAAATTGGCTAAACTCCTATTAAGCATATCCTGTGTATGGGCATCTGACTCTCGCTTAGCGGCTGCTAGGACTCTTTGCTGTTGCAACTTTCGCATTCTTTTCCTACGCTCAAATGCTCCCTTACTGAACCATCCTCTATTTTTCTGAGGGAATGGCTCTTCAGACTGAGCCTTAAAGACAAACATCCCTTCTTCCTGATCAGCTGAATACCCAGAGAGGGTAGGCTGGGAAGAAGTACCTTCACTCCTAGGTGAATCGGACAACTGACAATACACGTCTGAGGGTCCTTGATAACTCATACTGTAAACTAACAAATAGTCAAATAACACATAACAATAAAATACAGATATGCACGTATTTCCATAATTTATTTCCTAACACTTTAAATAATATCTTGACGTCAGCAGAACACTTCTGTGGCTGAATTAGTGGCTTAGCTCTGATACCACCTTCTGTCGCAACCCCCGCCCCCTATCTGTCCCGGGAACGGGCGGCCGCGAGACCAGTTTTGGTGGTATCATTTGTTTATCATTTTGTCAGCGGAAATTTCATCAGGACCGTAGTTAGGAAATGTTTATCAGAGTAAAATCACCATATTTTATATTAATAATCACATGGGTAAAACCCATGTTTCTTATTACAACATGTTTATAGGAATAAACCCTATTTTATTGAACAAAACATCATCTTTTAGGTAACTTTTATAGCCACATTTTTCCAAGCCGTCAGAGCTCTCCAGCTGGCTTTCTTCTAATTGTCTTTTACATTTTGTTACGTGAAACGCGTTTTAAAAACATTTACCAGTGGGAAATACTGGTGAGTGAATCCCAGTTTAATCAAGAAGAATTTTATCAATTAACACAGTATTGAGAGCGATCACAATGTTTATTTCTACACAATTACTCATTTAGTATTGTCAATCCTGACTAGTGGGTCATATTACCCATTGGCTAACTCGTTGTCCAATGGTAACGTGTTCCACATTTTGTATACAAAACTGTGACACCTGTGTCACTTTAACCATCATATAAAGACCAAACCAATGAAATATTGTATTTCATACTTGGAATTTGTATAAATATGTGTATCATTTGCACATGTCAATTCTTGTTCGATTTCGAGCTCTAAACCGCTTTCTGGGAGGTTATACGCGAACTGATGCGTAAACGTAATAAGTTTAATGCGAAAAACACTCTGGAATAGTGACATAGGCTTAACATACCTTAAATAACCTTTACATAACTTAGAAATAAGATTTGGAAGGTTTGGTGTGTTGAAATCAAGTTTATTCGCTTACAGGGACTAATTCGACAAACTGCGAAAGTATGCCGATTCGTACTGTAAAGAACATTCCGGAACATGATCATAAGTTAAACATGCCCTAAATATCCTTTACATAGCTTAGAAATAGGCTTTGAGGTGTTTTGTGCGCAAAAATAAACTTATTTGATCAACAGGGACTAAAAGCGTCAAAAAGTGCACAAGTTTGCATTTTCGCACATATCTTACGTTCTGAATATATCCGGACATCCAAAAATTTATGTAATCATTAAAATATTTTATTTCAGTGATTGGCATAATAAAACTTCATTCGTTTCGCAATTTGGATCGTTTTCGCATCCATTACGATTTCCGTCATAATTAAACCGAACAACGCAACCGCACGGCCAAACGAACCGACATCCGTATCTTTTCTAAGCATATTTCATGTTCCCTATGTTTTAACATCTTTATGGAGCTTAAAAATAGGTTTGACGGGTGTTAGAAGTGCCAAAAAGCATCAAAAATCAAGTTTGGAGATGCAGGGGCCTGTTCTGCCAATTTTGCAAACTTCCAGCCAGCAACCAAGGTCCTTACGGACCGTATGGGTATGGTTACGGTCCGTAAGCCCTTCCCAGATCAGCAGACTTCATTTTTATAAAACCCAGCTGCTCCCATTGTTTTGCACATGGTTTCTTCTATTCTATGGACTGGTTTTGGATGCCCCTAGTATGTTAAAACCATGGGCACACATGTACGATCAAGATTGAAGCTCGGATTTCAAGAAACGATCCTAACGGTTCTATGAAATCAATAAATACCCCCAAGTTTTTCAATCCAAGCTCAAATTTGATCTGGCCATTTCTCTAAGTTGAAGTTTCTTTACTTCATACCTGAGAAATCTAGATCAAAATCCTCATCGCTTGGACCTTTTGTAAGCTTCTTTCGTTCTTTTATGCGTTTTTAAGCGTAAAAGTCAAACAGTGTTTGACTTTCTGCTTTTACCAGTCAATGATCAACACGAAGTTCGTTTGAACTTCGCAACGTGAGCGTAATCACGATGGTCATAGTCCCTTGTGACTATACCTACTGATTACCACGTTGATTAGGCATAGTGACGAGTCATAGTTTCGGTCAAAATACGTATTCATGCGTATTTTGCAACCAAACTATTCTTGGGTATCAAAACCGTTTGTTTTGATATCAAACTTGTTTTCTAACTTCGTTAAACATGTTTTAACATGTTTAACTCGTCAGTTTTAGTTTAGTGCTTATATAGGGTCGTAAGATAAGCGGTCTGAACAACTGCTTAGACTTTCGAACCCGACCCATTTGGTCAATCATTAGGATCCGACCAAACATGTTTAGTGACCATAGTTGTATAGGGAATAACCTTCCGAGGTTATACCTTATGGTCACTTCGTGTAGTTAGTTGTATGATAGGTAGTTTATATGCCTTAGGTAAATGACCAAAATACCCTTTTCATGCATAATTGGTAATTAAGCATATGTAACTTAAACTTTTGTCACTTAACTGATTATGCAACATATTTAAACATGTTTTGGCATATAATACTTGTCATAGGACTAGTTAGGCATTCCGAACGCGTTTTACGCGAATGATGCGTTAAAGTAGCGTAAGCTACCTAAACGGGTCGTAATGGGTTGTAAGCACTTAGGATAGGTTTCGATTTAGTATGTAGGCTTTGTTAAGCCATATCACATGGGTTCCAACACTCATTTGGTTTACAAAACCTCATCCTATCTGATCTTCCGATTTAGGTCCGGTTTATTAACATAGTTACCCGTATTAGGAGCCGTTCGATTCCGTGATCCCTCTAGCTTTGCTTGGTTGTTATTCAAGACTTCTAAGCATCCTCATGTGAGTACATAGACCCCTCTTTTACTGTTTTTAAATGTTTTGGGGTGAAACATATGTACCTAATTGTTATTTTCATGTTTTCAAAGTATAAATTGATTATACTTGCTAGTACTTATCCTTTGACAAATTGATTAATTATCTATTGTTTAAACATTAATTTCTCAAAGATTATAAAATTAATTGTTGGGTTGTACTTATTTTAATACATTCACCAAGCCGATTGGTAGTATGATATAGTGCTATAGGACTAGACACCCCATTCCTGTTGTATGGAATGTCAGAAACCAAATTTATCCAAATAGAAGTTGCCTTCGTGGTATTTCTATAGTCTCTAAGGTGTAGTTTAATACACTAAGGTTTGAATGAATACTAAATCACATTTTCTTTTGTATATTTTGATATACTTCCAAAGTATAGTTTGATATGCTTCCATATGTGATATTGTTTACCAAAGTATAATTTGATATACTATGTACAAACCAACATATATTTTGTTATTTACTAAAGCATAGTTAATATGTTATTTTCAAACCAAAACATAGTTAATATGTTATTTTCAAAACCAAAACATAGTTGATATGTTATTTACAAAACCAAAGCATAGTTTGATATGTTATTTACAAAACCAAAGTATACTTATGATATACTACCGAAAACTATTATTTTAACAACCAAAGTATATTTGATATACTATCTGTTTATCTATTTGGAACTAAAATATATTTTAATATATTACCTATCGAACTGTCTTAAAACCAAGGAATATTTTTATATATACTACAAAACTTTTCATCAAAACATTGTTTTACAAACAACATATTTTATACAAACTCATTTTACTTGTTTATTTATTTAATCATGCATTATTCTTTTATATCATCTGTTTTCTGATCACTGTTTGTATGATGTATAAAAGAAAATAATTTAAAGTTCATGACTATTTTTGTTAAACATTTTTCTTTAAACTTACAAGTCATGAATCCTATTTAAATACAACCTATGTATCTCACAGGCATTTTTATGCTGACGTACCTATTTTTACATATGTTTCAGGTGCTGTTATGTGATGATTGTTGATACATGCTATACATAGGATGGACTCGTGCCTTAGCGACTTTAAAACTTGAAAGAAAATATTTGTATTTATCTGATTTGTAATAAAACAATGAGATCAATAATTCAATAAAACGAAACTATTTGATCCATGGTTGTGAAACAATGATTCCGTTACGACTCTCCCCGATGTTTCTGCCACGATTTGTTGTTTTACGTGGTCGGGGTGTGACAAAAACCCCAACATACCGGCAGTAATTGAAGAACTACAAAGACTCAATCACTGCTTAATCACATTGTAAAACATTTAAGATTTTGTAAAACAATTTACAAATAGGTTTACAAAAAGAGGATAAACTCACATTGCTGTCTTAGGTTTTCTGTAATTTACACAAATGCACATAGGTTAGTAAAATAACCCATTATTTACATTAGTAATACCCTCCCCGAGACGACATTCCAACGACTACGTCGGGCAGAACCTCGACAGCCGTTACGGAACCCTGGATCAATCGGGCAGCGTATCTAATACGTAACCGGGGTTATAATACTTACATCGGGGCAGAACTTCGTTAATTAGGGGGATATTATACCCGAGTATAGTGCCTACTATATAGTAATTCGAGAGAGAAAGTAAGAATTGAGCGACGAAAACTGAAGGCCCGATGCCCTCTTATATAGGGCCTGATTTTGGGTCTCACGCGGCCCGCGTAAGGTGAGACCTCGGGCTACGCGGCCCGCGAGGCTCCCTAGACTAGGCCGTAGCCTTGCTGACTTGACAGGTAGCTTCGACACGATCGTGACACGTGTCGGCACCGGGTGTCGCCCTGCCTTGGAGCTGTCGCGCCTCGCGTAAGATCTTTAAGAGATCTACGGGGCCCGCGAGCGACATAAAATTTTTGTTTTTATTTTATTTTTAATGATATTTCATATTTTGGGCTCGGTTTTCACATTCGGGGTTTATTTTAAGACATATAGGGGTATTTTAAATTATATAAGGGTGTCAGAAAAATTAAGGAGGGTTGTTATAATTATTGGTAGTAGAGCTCTCTCATTTTTGTAATAATGTAATCCCCTATGGAGAACCTTGTACCAGACAATCCTAGAGATTGTGTGCAAGGTTCTCGGAGATCGTACCAGATAGTTCTTCAGACTGTGTGCGATCAAAGCAGCGGCACTAAGTTTTGTAATGATAAATTTCTTTTTGTTCTTTCGGTTTGATCTTATATTCCGTTTTCGATTGAACCGTTGAGTGATATCTTGGGTTTTTCGGGACTAACAAGTGGTATCAGAGCCATTGAAGTCTTTCAAAGGCTCGGTTTTTGATATCACTCGAAGAACAAGAAGAAGCTTTGCACAGTGTCGGGGGATGTGTGTTCGTAAATGCAGAGATCTCCGATTCATGGAATCTGGTACAGTTTCGATCGTCATTGAAGACGGTGTCGGTTCGACGACAGCTGAACTTGAGAAGATGGTTGAAAAGTGGAGATGTTGTTGGTGGTTGTACGGATATGGAGAATGGTAACGGTACAAGAAGTTATGGAGTTGAACGATGGTGTTGTAGATGAAGTCGGTGATGATTGAACAGTGGAGGATGACCGGTGAAAAAAAAGATGATGGTGATAATCTTTGTTACGCGGTGACAGTGTTACGCGAGAGGAGTAGCGAAGATGGAGAATGATGGTTGTAGATTGACGGTGATCGGTGAAGTGTGTATGGTAACTGGAGACGATGAGTAAGGTGATGAAGGAGGTGAACGTGGAGCATCGGAGAAGATGAAAGGACGCCCGAGATAAAGGTGTTGATGATGGTGTCTGCCGAAATAATTTAAAGCGGTGAATTTGTCGTCATCGGAAACCATGGAGAAAGATGGTTTTCATGCTGCTGACGTCAGGGGGAATATTCTTTGACGGCTACCATAGGATATCACATTAGGGAATTAAAAACCCTAACAATTGTATGCCATCAGATGGGAATCCATGATCAACGGTCAGATGATAAAGGGAATGTATTGTTTTCAATGCAGAATTCTGTGGGGACCATTGGTGATGCAGCAGAAATGTTCACTGGCGGCTGTTGAGGATATCGCATAAGCTAGGTTTGATGGTGGGCCTGTCTCGAGTCCTCCTCATGCTGAAACTGGGCCTACTACAAATGGATTAAATGTGGCTAAAGAATGTGGGCCTGGTGGTGATATTTTATCTTCATAGTTTGATGCAGAAGTGGGCCTATTTCCAGATGTAAGTAAAGAGGATCCTAGTTGCAATTTTTTTGGTCAGCAGACTAAAGGGACTAGTCCAGCAAACTTTGGTCTTTCACTTTCGGTGAACTCAGGAGCCCAGGTATGTGTGACTTGAATACCAGACGGATCATTTTGAATCCGTGTGTTCTTGATTAGTGAATCAGTATTTCATCTCAGATTTGAAATATCATCCGAGATCATACATCTTCATTCGAGATCACTTTCTTTCATCTGTGATACATCGAAGTTCATCCGAGACACATCTTCTTTCATCAATAACATTCCATCTCGGATTATCACTTTCATCTGAGATGCATCCGAAGTCCTCCGTCATTACGTCCGACATCATTCATTGTCATCATAGCTCATCCAACATAGATTCAACTTTCTTCCGAGATACGTTGATGGGCCTGTTCACTGCTGGGCCATTAAAAAGGGTGAAGACACAAGATTGGAGATCATCTAAACCGTAATAAAGATAGCATAAAACTAAGGGGAGATTGTTAGGTCCAGAGTTTTACGCTTATCTTTATTGTATTCATTTATGTTTATTGGATTTAGATTAGGTCTTGGGTTTGGGCTAGGCCATGTGGGCCAATGGGGTAGAGGCTCCTATATATAGTCATGTCTAGATTATTGGTTGTAGAGCTCTCTCATTTTTGTAATAATGTAATCCCCTATGGAGAACCTTGTACCAGACAATCCTAGAGATTGTGTGCAAGGTTCTCGGAGATCGTACCAGACAGTTCCTGAGACTGTGTGCGATCAAAGCAGCGGAACTAAGTTCTATAATGGTAAATTTCTTTTTGTTCTTTTGGTTTGATCTTATATTCCGCGTTCGATTGAACCGTTGAGTGATATCTTGGGTTTTTCAGGACTAACAAAAAGACAATTAAGAAAGACATGCTTACACGTAATCAGACCCTAAACTACCTAGTTACAAAGACAAACCTAACTAATCCTCACCTCATGACTATTAGACTAGGAAGAATACTTAAAACCTCTAAAACCTCAATCATAGTCCCCATGGGAAACATATACAATTAACCGTAAACTAATCTCAAACACACAGTAGGTGACCTAACTAACATCCATACGTGACAGACCATCACAAAAACGTAAGTAGAACGTATGAAAGAGTTTAAATTAGTAATAAGCATGCATAACATCTGAATTTATGAACAAGACACGTTACTAAGGTATTACTCTATCAACTTCATCACCAAAAACCGAAAGAAAAGCAATCATCAAAAAATAATCATCTTAAACCTAGGTAGTAATAAGAATTTAGCCTAGAATCATCATCCAAAACAGTAACAACAATTTAGCCTATAATCATCATCCAAAACAGTAACAAGTTCATCAAAATAAAACAAAACATGTCCAAACGAATCAAAAACAAAAAGTTAAAGATAAATAACGAACGAATTGTTTGCTAGAGTGAAAAATCATGAACCCACAATGTCAAAATCGATCCCGGCACCTTCTTTCCACCCAATATCACCTATGGAACATCTAAAATTCGTCTGGGTTAAGTCCTATTCGTATTAGGGTTAATTGTGGCTTTAAAATAGGGTTAAAATTAAGTAATTCACGCTGATCAGGCCTTCCCTCGCGTCACGCGAGGGTTTTGTGGCCTTGTTCTCGCGTGACACGACGTGCATCAGTAGCACGAAAATGGTTTCGTCATAACTTCTTCGTTTCAATTCCATTTTCTTCACTGTTTTCGCCTACGTCTTCGTAATTCAATTCTCTATCATCTCATATTCTTAAATATCCATTACCATTCCATTAGAATCCTTCACTAAGCCCAAACATTCTCCCATGTACTTGTTTCATTAACCTTTTAGCTCGTTTTTTTCAGATGGACAATGAGCACTAGACTTTTCTTTTGATAAAATATTCTAACGATTTTAACTTATAACAATATTTCTTATGCTATTATTGGCGGTTTTGATTTCCCTATTTCTCTTAGATGAGAACACACAAGGTATGCTAACATTATGTAAGTGTATTAGCTCTATGGAAACCTACTTACCGGCTGGGCCTACCCATAAATCCCAAGTCAGACATGTTTTCGACCAATTATCTTCTAATATATGTAATATTTGAAAACCAAACACCTGACTTTACCTATCATTTTCCATATTTTATATTGCAAACCTTAAAATCAGGGACATTTTCTCATTTTTTATTTTTTTTATTTTTCAAATTTCAACTCAAACTAACCTAAGAAAATTCAATTCCCATCCCCACACTTAAATCACACATTGTCTTCAATGTGGATGGAAACCAACTAAAAAGAAAATAGAGAAAAAAAATCTAAAACTAATATACAAAGAGAGTTGGAAAAGACTTACCTGGTTAGGATGAACAATAGTGCTAGTTGTGCTTGTCTTTAATCCAACGAATGATCGTATAGCATTCCATTTGCAATCATTAAAAGGTAACTTGGGTTGCATCAATATATCATCTCGAAAACTCCCGCCCGAATGGAGATTGAGTACAGACGTAAATAATCAAACCTGCATAAACAAAGCAAAGTAAGGCAAACCCAAGCAATACCGACTCAAAACAAAAACCAACTTAAAACTTCTAACTTAGACTCATGGTACAGAAAGTACGACTCAATACACAAGGAAACACGCAACATAAATGTTATGGGTGCGAAGAATTAATCAGAACTGACGAACGAACAAACTGGGCTCACCAGGTACACTGTCACGTCGCGCGACGAGATCCTTCTCTTCGCCTCGCGTAGCACGAGGAGGACATTTGATAGGCATTGACTTACAGGCCTCGCGTAGCGTGACAACGTAACCATGTACCTCTCGTGCGACGCGAGAGACTGGTTTTTACAGAAAGTTTCTTATTTATTTGGTTCACATGCCTTAGAAACTGTTCTTGATTCAAACCAAATTCGTTTAGAACCCATTTTAAGCATAATTTTCATTAGACTTCACTTGGAACTTTGTTTCTTCATGTTCTCCACTCCAAATTGATTACTAATCCCTGCAAAATGACTCAAAAATAAAAATACAAACCGAAAAACTACAAACACAAAAATAATTTACACATATACAACTCTACGAAACCTCCCCACACTAAAAGTTAACTAGGAGATTTTTCTTTGACTTGGACCCTATCTAACCCGTTCAATTCCACCTAATCCTCATAAACAGTCAAAAGTTCATTAGTGGAATTATAAAACGTTTTAAAAAAACTGAAACGTGTCAGACCACCTACATTTATACTTACCTAGACAAAATCTGATGTGTGGCATGTAGTGAGAAGATTGGTTGTATCTGAACTACAAAGACTTCCATTGCACTTCTTGTAAGTCCTGAAACCGAGATCACAATGATATCGCACAATTCGTAAGGTGGCAGAATCACACTAACAAGTTGCAAAGAAACAAAGAAATGAAAGAAGGATGATTATGTATTCAAAAGCTTCAAATCTTGCATACAATGATTGTCTAATACAAGATCTTCCAAAACCACCACACATGCACCTATGACATATTATGCTATTTATAGAAAGGGATTAAGGAGGAGGCTCCCTAAACCCAAGGCCCAAACTACACATAAAGCCCAATTACAACCATTAACCCCCACATTCCTACTAATCCATTAAGCTACATATCCATAAACCTACAAGTGTCTAACAATCTCCCCCTAGGTTTATTGGATTGGTAGCTGCATCATGCTTCAGGTCCACCTTGATCTTGATCCTGAGCGAACAGATGATGATTCAGAATATTTACAGCAGCACTTGTCCAGGCTTTAGCACATTCTTCATATTTTTCATTTGTTCGGATTTGATGTGCGCTGAGAACCAGGATATCTTCTTTATGAAAGCTCATTAAATCATACGAGTTAGGAATCCCGATGGATTGTTCTTTAGTAACTATAACAACTTCCGCCATCTTTGGTTCATAAGCCCTGAATTTAAAGTTTCTTAGGATTCCCTTTTCAAACTTCCTGGAGAGTGGAATTATCTTCTCTTTATCAGTGGCTGGCCAGATGACTAATTTGACAGTGCGTTTAGTGTGAGGATCACGAACTCCAGGGTTTCTCCTGATTGTGGGCTCAGCAGTCTTCATTGTTGCGAAGTTGCTTTTCACTTCTCTATCTAATCTTGAATGAAATGCCCAACCCCTGCCTCTCTTGTCTAGTTCTGGATCATAGTATGGAGCACGTAACAGACTTTTCAAGTCAATTTTGGTCCAAGATTCAAATTAACTCTTTTTGCCATAATATTCTCTGTGCCCACTCTTTCGTGTAATTAGCCACATCTGTTTATCTGGTTCATATCTCCAACATGCCACTTCTGATTTGTTTCCGACTTCATCATAATGGGAAGATCCTAATTTCATTACCAATCTGTCTGGCCTCTTAGTGGGATCCTTCAGTTGAAAGTTCTCATCTAAAGGATTCAGATCCTGATTCTTCATTACTAGTAATTGCTTCTTGCTTTGCTTCTCTTTCTCTTTATGCTCTTGTCTCTTCTTCGATTTGCTGCATCGTTTCTTTGGTTTTGGCAGCAAGATAGGCTTCTAAAGCTGCTGCACGTTCTGCTTCAGCTGCTGCATGTGCTGCTGTTCTTTGTTTTGGAGTTTGCTTTGTTCTTCCAACATAGAATTGTTCATCTTCTTTGTTCACAAACTCATTCCCAAATTTCTTCTCCAGATTTGCCTTCAGATCGTAAACAGTGGACATCAACATCCCTACATCACCTTGAAGCTGATCTATAGTAAGATCTATGTTGGTGAGTTGTGATTGTAGTGACAAGATCTAGGCTTCTTTCAAGTCAGCGTCTTGTTGGAGAGAAACTATCTGAGCGTTCTTCAGCTCTGCATCCTGTTCCAATACGACCACACACCTTTTCAATCTTTTAACGTATTCATCTTCATCACTATCACTTTCGCTTTCAAAGATCAGACGTTTTTCAGCCGCATAACGAAATGCTGCTTCATTATGCTCAGTAGTATGAGTGCCACTTGAGCTTCCTGCTTCAATATGAACACTACCGCTTGAACTTCCTGGCTGAGAGTGTGTGGTTCCGAAGTCAAAATCAAAATCATATAGCTCTTGATCATCTGTGCTTGTCTCTGATTCAGAATGAACGATTGGAGTGGACTCAGGGGCAGTTGAAGGCCTAGAAAAAATGTCATCAGGTGCGGAGTGGGTTCTTTGTTTCTTTTGAGCTGATTCTTCAGTAAGTTGCTTCCACTTCCATCTCAACTCGTGATGCAACAGTAGTTTCTTGAATGTCAGCAGTGGAGACAGATGGAGGGTTTCCATCACCACCCTGTAAACTTGGAAGTAAAGCTGCTAGATTCTCAGAAGTCACAGGCACACGCTTGCGAACGTCATCCTCTTCCTTATCAGATATTACTATCTCAATTTCTTTCTCAGAATCTGTTTCTTCACTAGAGCCTGTCTCTGATTCAGAATCAACAAATTGAATTTCATCTTCATCATCAGTTGCCTGTTGTACTTGCTGCATGAGCTGTACATCATGCTCTTCCGCAATTTGTGCATTGATTGGAGGGGGAACTAGAGCAACAGGGGCAACTGGAGGAGCTAGGGCGATAGGTGCTCCTTTCACAACATCTGCAAATCTCCCATGCTTCTCAAGTGCAATCCTTCCCTCAAAAATTATGATGTTTAGCTCTTTTATTTCTACATGCGTTGTTGGGCCTTGTTGATTAGGATCTGTTCGTGTGGAACGTGACTGGAATCGAATCAGAATCAATGTGCGGAATCCATTGATTATGTCACAAGATCAACAACAACAGATTCAACATTTGAACTCGTCTGATTTTCTATTAGAGTGATTGTGAAAGTACAGTAGCACCGGTAGAATTTCAGACTGACAGAGGTTCCTTACAAGTTCAGCCAAAAGTTCTAAATAACAAGCACTAGCTGGCTATTTATAGACAAACTCAGAGAGGAGAAGTGTCACCCGATCGGATGATGATCCGATCGGATGGCCATCCGATCGGATGACATCAGTCAACCGTCGGATCCACTTTTACAGTTAAGCGCCATTCCCTGGTTTGACGTTATACAAACATACATACATTTACATACAAATACACAAAAGACATACACAGTACAAAATAAGACTCAATGCTGACGGAAGCTACAAACATATGAACTAACATGCATTCTCAAAACAACTTGGCCCTGTTGGCTTTAACTTGATAAAGATTGGGCCCTTGACCAACGTTGGGTATCGATCGTCAAGAATCATCTGAATGAACCTTGGATATAGCATGAAAATTTTCTTTTTCGGGTCATCGAGCATTTTCTTCATATTATCAAAGATGAAAGCTGAAAAATTGCAATCCCATCCATTTACTAACGCCACAATTGCAGATGTTTGCGTCTTGTTAAGCTGATCAAATCCACTCTTGTTTTCGGCAATGCATTGAAGGAAAAAGTGTACCAAAAGCCTCCAATACGGTGGAAATAGTTTCTTCAACACTATTGGATAACCTCCTTCATAACTCATCCTTTGTAGTGCAGCAAGAACTCTAGCTTGATCATACGATGTAGGATGATGCGGCTGATCTCCCAGTCTTAAGACTTCTCGTATTGTTGCCTCTGTCACAATAATCTTAGTCTTTTGCACTGTCACTTCAATTGAACCTGCACCTTGTCTGTTGATTTTTGCGGTGTTCCAAAAGGTGTTGATGCAGCTGTTGCACATCACTAGTTCTGCTCTTAAAGCGTGGGTGAGAGGACAATTGTTCAGACCCCTAATGAGAGATCCAAATAGCTCTATTTGATCTGCTAGAGGATCCGACAAGTATCCTTCTTGATTATGAAATTCATTAACATCCAGCTGTCGTTGGTTCCTTTCTTGCATCATAGCACTAGCCATTTTCTGCACTAAAATTATCGACATTAGATCACTTCTTAAAACAAATGTTAACTTGTCTTTTAAGTTGATGATGAGTTAATAAAACACGTCAAAAATTCAAACACAAGTAAACATGTCATTAAAGAAGTCCAGAAAAGCAGTTCAATGGTCCAGGTCAGAAAAAAGGTTCGAGTCAAAGGTTCAGGTCAAAAGTCAGGTCAACACAGGTCAAGGTCCGGAATGATGAGGGTTCATCTCAAATGAACCTCTTCATCCGGAATGACATAGTCATTCCATCCGAGATGGGAATCTCCCAGTCTGAGATCATCCGTGATGATGATCTCTGGTCCGAGATCATCCGTGATGCTGCTTTGTGATCCGAAATCATATCCTTCAGTCCGAAATGTATCCGAGATTGTCCGAGATAGTCCAAAATGAGAAAAGTTGAGAGAGAAACTTAAAAGAATTGTCTGAGATGGTTCGAGATGTGTCTCGAACCTATGTCCTTTTCACATTAAATAACCCGGATGGGCTCATGGGCCAGGCCCATCTCGGATGTTTGGTCCGAGATGATGGGCCTGTTCAGGCTTTGACTAAGTCAATTTCTGATGGGTCCCATCCGAGATGGTGGGCCATCCAGATCTAATTTTTATTATTATTTTATCATCTTTTTAAAATAGAAAAATACACCCTTCAAAGTCAACGAATCTACCCACCGAGCAACTAAAAAATAATAAGATAATAATATGTATGAAATACCAACACAGGGGTGTTTTTTGTAAGACTGCCACGGGATCAAATCGTTTTCGAACTGATTAAGGAACACTTTTTAGCTCTTTGTTTACTTGGACCGGTCCATGCGATTGTTAATATGCTTATCTTCTTAAATCCACCGCTCAAACTTCAACTTTTTAGCTTTGTGATACGGTTAAGGTAGATTTATACTGAAACATCTGTGTGTCCCATTTCAAGGCATACCCCCGCGATCAAGGTAAGCACAACAATTCATCGTAGCAGGTGAGTATACTGAGATCATCCTTTTTGATTTTTCAACACCAAACTTCCTGGTGAACAGGTCAGTACTTCCATACAGCAGAGTGACCTGGGAAGTTCTAACGAGGGCGAGACAGATACCTTTAACAGTACGAATTTGGCTTTAATAGCACGAAATTCTCTTTTTAGTGAGATTTCTTCCGTTTTCAGGTTTTGGCCCTTTTATGGCTCTTTTTGAAAGATATCCTGACTGTGCCCAGGTCTGCATATAGTCTGGATGCAACAGAGGGACAGCCCTGATATCCCGGATGATTCATCAGATTAAAGACCCGAAACCTCAGACGTTGGCTATCTATCAACACAGGATTTAAGACCATGAAATCATACACCGTTGATCTGTCACCCACAAGATGTCCAGTCCATTTTATTTATATCACTTTGCCTCTTTTTGCTTTTCGAGCGGTAGACCTATCAACACATCGCAGTGGATCCTAGCTTGTTCAGCATTGAAACCTTACATGTGTTAATCGAGTTCTTTACCACGAAAATTCATTTCATTTCCCAGCAACTTTTCTCTCCCTAAATTTGTGCAAAAGTAGAATACTTTATGCCCAAATTTATCGGATGAGATACCGTTATTCATAAAACCCCTTTATTCATTATAAACATAAAAGATTTTTTTTAATATGCTCAGTCGGTGAAGCGTATCATTTTCAAGAGGTCTACAAGCACATTGAATCTAGAGATGCTGACAGGTTTTGTAAAAAGATCCGCGGTGTTAGCATCAGTATGGATCTGTTCAAGTTTAATAAGACCTCTGTCAAAACAATCTCGTATGAAATGAATTTTGATGTGAATGTGCTTGGTTTTGGAGTGAAACACAGGGTTTTTAGTGATATGGATAGCGGCATCATTAGCACAATAAATTGTTGTATCAAGATAAGTCAAACCGTAATCCTCCAACTGATCTTGCATCCAAAGAACATGGGAGCAGCAGGCAGACGCTGCAACATACTCTGCTTCCGATGTGGAGAGAGACACTATTTGCTGCTTCTTGCACTGCCAAGAGATGAGTCTATCTCCCAAGAACTGGCGTCCAGCTGATGTAGATTTCCTATCCCTGTCTGTTCCTCCAAAGTTGCTATCTGAAAAGGCAAACAGATCAAAGTTCAAATCTCTGGGATACCAGAGTCCGAGTTTAGTAGCTCCCTTCAAATATCTGAAAATTCTTTTAACAGTAATTAGATGAGAGAATTTAGGGTTAGCCTGATAACGAGCACACTAACAAACGGCGTACAGAATGTCTGGTCGACTTGCAGTCAGATACATCAGTGAACCGATCATGGATCGATATAATGTCTGATTAACAGGACTTCCCTCTGGATCCTCAGTCAACAACGACCGTTCCGCAATTGGGGAGTCTATTGGCTTTAAGTCTGTCATGCTAAACTTTGCAAGAACGTCATTTACATATTTACTTTGGTGAATCAAGATTCCTTGATTATTCTGACGGACTTGCAGGCCCAAAAACATTGTCATCTCTCCTAAGGAACTCATTTCGAACTTCCTCTTCATGACCTCTTCAAATTCTTTGCAAAGTGCATCATTTGTCGATCCAAAGATAATGTCATCAACGTATATTTGCACTAGGATGATGTCCTTGTCAACACGTCTAATAAACAGAGTCTGATCGATTGTTCCTTGAGTGTACCCATGAGCAAGCAGATGCTCTGTTAGAGTAGCATACCATGCACGGGGTGCTTGGTGCAAACCATACATAGCCTTGTCCAGCTTGTAGGCATAACCTTCCTTTTCTTGTTCAACGAACCCCGGTGGTTGAGCAACATATATATCTTCCTTGACCTTTCCATAAAGAAATGTCGTCTTTACATCCATTTGATAGACTGTGAAGCCCATAAAGGATGCATATGCCAGGAAAATACGGATGGCTTCTAGACGCGCCACTGGAGCATACACTTCATCATAATCTAAACCTTCGACCTGACTAAAATCTTGTACTACTAATCTGGCCTTGTTACTAATGATTATTCCAGAATCATCTTGCTTGTTTCGAAATACCCATCGTGTGCCAAGAGCTCGTTTTCCTTGAGGTAGCTTTTCAAGCTTCCATACTCAAAGCCTTTCGAACTGATTGAGCTCCTCATGCATTGCGTCAACCCATCCAGGTTCCTACAAAGCAACATTAATGTTTTTAAGCTCAATATGTGATATGAATCAAGAGTATAAGCATGAGTTGATGTCTCCAGATTTGCTGCGTGTTTGAACACTAGCAGACACAGGGCCAATGACATTCGTGATTGGGTGACTTTTCTGAACACACTGTAGAATTGCTGTTGCAGGGACTTGCAGGTTAGGTTGCAGATTTGAAAAGCTTCTTGATGCTATTCCAGATGGCTCCCCCTCATTTGATGCATCAGTGTTGATCACCTGGGATCTACAGTGCAATCCGATGGAATTGCTTCTTGAAACAGAGAAGCTCCTTGAACGTTTGACGGTCCTGCAGAGACTTCAGTGTTGCTAACTTCACCATCAGGGGTAGCTGCTAAAGGTTCAGGAATCGGCTGCTGAGCAGTGGAGGAGTGACTTTGTGTTGTTGCCTCCTTGTCAAATCCTGATGAATTCACAGTGAGGTTCTTAATTAAATTTTGCAAGGACACATCCTCATCTTCGTCTTCAAAGGGAATAGGCATCTCTGCAGCTAAAACTCCTGCATCAACAACTTCATCAGACAAAATAGGAAATGATTTAAACAAGGAGGAATAATCATATAGCCAATCAGGTCCAATGCGAGCATCTTTTGGATTTTCTTCCAGCCAATCCACATGATATGCTTCCATAATCTGCTTCTTGACCTTATTGTACACACGGTAAGAAGTATTTTTAGCGTATCCAATGAAATAGCATGGATCTCCTCGAGCTTCAAATTTTCCTCTGGAATCCATGAGAAGAAGTACACACGGACAACCGAAAGTGCGAAAATGTTGCACCGAGGGTTTTTGACCTTCAACTAATTCATATTGAGTTTTCAAGTGACGTTTGTTGATCAAGACATGATTCTGAACGTAGCAAGCTGTATTCACTGCTTCTGCCCAGAATATTGGTGGAAGACCTGAATCTATCAGCATCGTGCGAGCAGCTTCGATAAGAGTACGATTGCGTTTTTCTGCAACCCCATTCTGTAGAGGAGATCTTATTGTACTGTATTGACGATCGATTCCTTTGAGGGCATAAAATTCGTCCAGCTTAGCATTCTTGAATTCTGTCCCATTGTCACAGCCAATAATTTTTACACGTTCATTCTGTTACACCCCGACCACGTAAAACATCAGATCGTGGCGGAAACATCGGGGAGTGTTGTAACAGAATTATTGTTTCACAACCATGGCATTTAAAAGTTATGTTTTATTCATCAAACAAAGAGTTACATTATCTTAAAATAACTTAAACAAAGAGTACATCACATAATTAAACTAGTTCTATCTTTATTTTAAGTCTCTAAGGCACAGGTCCGCCCTAGTGTGTCACGAACATCCTAAGCAACAGCTCCTGAAAACACATGTGAAAATAGGTACGTCAGCATAAAAATGCCTGTGAGATACATAGGTTTTATGAAAATAGGATTCATGACTTGAGTTTAAAGAAATGTTTTAATAAAATTCAGTCGTGAACCTTGTTAATTGTTTTGTTTTATAAATCATTTGAAAAACGATAGCAAAATCAGATGATATGTATATATAAAAGAATAATGTTTGGTTAAAAGAATAACCAAGTAAAAAGAGTTTGTATAAACCAAGTTATTTGTAAAACAATGTTTAAGTGAAAATGTGTTGTAAATATAATATGTCTAAACTGAAGTGGTTAAATGACGCTACAATATGTAATATCATACAAGCACTTATATATAGGAAGTACCAGCGGCGTATCCACCATGCTTGTACCATGTTACACACGCCTCGTTATTTAAGTCACTCAACCATCCAACATTGTATAATATCCATGTTTAAATCCAATAGTCAAATGTCATATAATAACCCAAGTTGAATATGAATCATGTAATGTGTAAGCAAAAGTTATGTATGGTAAGTAAAATGAGACTACTTAAACCACAAGTAAAAATGTACAAAACAAATTATTTTGAATAAATCAAAAGTTATGTTTTGTAAAATAACTAAATAAATACATGCTTTACTGATACAAACACTTATGCGGTAAGTTAACGCATACATTCAAGCCTTGAGACAGCAGGATAACCTTAGAGTAAAGATTATCAAAGAAAAATGTTTTTGGATTCAGTCATTCCTTACACCCAAACAAACCTAGGATGTCAGGAACGGGATTTGTCAAGTCCTATGGTACCATTACTTACTACCGAGCGGCGTAGCTAATGTTAATGAATGTAGTTTAGTCCCGTTGAACAAACCAAATGTCATATTAAATGTAAACATGTAGTGAAAGTAATGTACTAAGTATGCTAAGTTAACATACAAAGCAGAAAAGTCATGTAAATCAATGTGCTATCATGCCAAGTAAACATACATAGCAAAAGAAGATGTAATGTAAATCAATATGCGAGCATGCTAAGTAAACATACATAGCAAAACAAAATGAAATTATGTACTAATAGTGTACTAATGAACATAGCAAGTATATAATATGAAAACATTGAAAACATGAAAATAACAAGTAGGCACATGTGTTTCACCCCAAAATTTTTGAAAAACAGTAAAAGAGGGGACTATGTACTCACTTGAGATTGCTCAATAGACTTAAGATATCCACCAAGCAAAGCTAGAAGATCACGGATTCAAACGGCACCTAATATAGGTAACTACATTAATAAACGGACCTATTCGGAGGATCGGGTAGCATGAGGGTTCGCAAACCAAATGAGTGTAAGAACTCATGTAATATGGTTTAACAAAGCCTACATACTAAAACGAAACTTATCCTAAGTGCTTTTGACCCATTACGACCCGTTTAGGTAGCTTACGCTACTTTAACGCGTCGTTCACGTAAAACGCGTTCGGACCGCCTAACTAGTCCTATGACAAGTAAAATATGCCTTAACATGTCTAATATTGTTGCTAAATCAGTTTAGATGTCAAAAGTTCTGTTACATATGCTTAAAATAAATTTTGGCATAAAAAGGGCATTTTGGTAATTTACCTAAGGCATATAAACTACCTATCATACAACTAACTAAACGTTGTGACCATAAGGTATAACCTCGGAAGGTTAATCCCTATACAACTATGGTCACCTAATGTGTTTGGTCGGATCCTAATGATCGACCAAACGGGTCGGGTTCGAAAGTATAAGCGATTGATTAGATCGCTTACCTTTACGACCCTAGACAAGCACAAATCTAAAAGTGATGAGCTAAACATGTCAAAACATGTTTCACGAGGTTTAAAAACAGGTTTGGTATCAAGACAAAGGGTCTTGATACCCAGAAGTAGTTTAGTTACAAAATACGCAAGAATACGCATTTTGGCCGAAACTACGACTCGTCACTGAGCCTAGATAACGTGGTAATCAGTAGGTATAGTCACTAGGGACTATGACCATCGTGATTACGCTCACGTTATGAAGTTCAAATGAACTTCACATTGACCATAAACTGATCAATGCAGAAAGTCAAATGAATTTTGACTTTAACGCTAAAAACGAATGAAAGAATACTTACAAAGGGTCCCCGCAAGATTGATTTTCCAAGTATTTCTCGGGTATGAAGTGTTTCACACTTCAACTTAGAGAAAGTCTCAGAAATCAAGTGAGTTGCAACAAGAACATGGGGGGGTATTTATAGATGTAGTAGAACCGTTAAGATCATTCCTTGTTATCCATGATTCAATCACAGCCGTACACCTCGAGCCCATTGTTTTGTGAAACCTTGGGTACCCCTAGAAATGGCCCATAGTTGCTAGAAACCAGTTGCAAGTGGATTACATGAGTATAACAGCTGTAAGCAGCTGTTTAAACAGATTCTGCCCATCTGGGAGGGCCACGCGGCCTGCGTAAGAGGCAAAGACAGTCTACGCGGCCCGCCTGGGCACTCTGATCAGCAAACAACTTTGCAGAAATGACAGTTTCAGTCCCTGTTGTGTTTTAAGCTCATTTCTGACATGTTTAAGGCCCGTTAAGCCAACCTTAAGGCCCTAAAATGATGCCTAAACATTGTAGACATGAAACATGCTCGAAAATATGCCAAATGTCGGTTCGTTTGGTCGTACGATCGCGATATTCGCTTAATTACGATGAAATGCGCACGAACGCGAAAAACGATTCAAATTGCGCGACGAATGGATTTTTCTTATGCCAAACACTAAAATAAAATATTTTAATGCTTACATAAATTTTTGGATGTCCGGATGTATTCAGAACATAAGTTATGCGTGAAAATGCAAACTTATGCACTTTTTGACGCTTTTAGTCCCTGAATGAGCATAAAGTTTATTTTAGCACACCGAACCCCTCAAAGCCTATTTCTAAGCTAAGTAAAGGATATTTAGGGTGTGTTTAACTTATGATCATGTTCCGTAATGTTTGTTACAGTTCAAATCGGCTTACTTTCGCAGTTTGTCGAATTTAGTCCCTGTAAGCGAATAGACTTGATTTTGCCATACCAAAGCCTTCAAAACTTATTTCTAAGTTATGTAAAGGTTATTTAAGGTATGTTAAGCATATGTTGATGTTCTGGAGTATTTGTCACGTTAAACTGATTACGTTTATGCACCAGTTTGCGTATAATTCTCCAGAAAGCGATATAGAGTTTGAAATCGAATAAAAGTCAAAACATGAAAAACGTCAAACATAAAAAAACAAACATGGGGATCAAATAACTTTATTTCATTGATAACTGAACTGTTTACAAAGATAACAAGCACAGATGTCACACATTCGACTGATTTTCCATGAGTATTATAAATTTCTTGATCAAACCGGTTGTCTCGCTTTTCTGCTCCAAGAAGAATACCCAAGTGAAACGAGAAAAATCATCTGTGATGACCAAATAAATCCATATGTAGCAGTTCCAATACCTTTGAAGTAGTGTGAACAGGTTTTGACTTACGAGGCCTTCGATGTTGCTTTCCTCTAGCACATGCCTCACATTTCTCTGTTTGCATGAAATCCTTGATTGGCAAGTTCCTGACGAGACCTCCTTTAGCTAATCGATTCAAATTTTTCGTGTTCAGGTGACCTAAGCGATGGTGCCACAGCATAGCATCATGTTCAGCAATTTCTGAAAACAAACAAGTAACTTGATCAGTAGGTGCTTTGTTCATATCAATCACGTAGGCATTGCCTCTTCGTTCAGCTTCAATCAGAAACCAGTGTTCAGCTATGATAATTCCTACTTTCAAAATGACACAGCCACTCTTGGTGAAGAGAACTTCCATTCCTTTGTCACACATCTGTGATACACTAAACAGACTGTGCTTAAGCTCAGGGACATAGTTAACATCTGAAAAGGTGAGGACGCCATTTTTGACTGTGCCTTTCATGGTGATTCTTCCTGATTCTCCTCCAGGGAAGTTGACACATCCTCCGTCGAATATCTTGATGTCATTTAACTGGGATATGTCTCCCGTCATGTGTCTAGAACAACCACTATCAATAAACCAGAGTCTAAAGATAGCCCTCCATAGTCGTTCCTGCACATTCAACGGAATCAGTTAGAGACAGGAACCCAGACCATAGTGGACCTGAGTTTACCATCGCTATCTGTGTAGGTAACTTCGCGAAAGATCATATGATTTTTATCATTGCTTGTAGTTTTTGGTGACGCGGTAGAAGTTGATGGTTGCAAACACGGAGACTGGGATCCAACAGGAATTTTAGGTTTCCAACTTTTGGTGTCCGAGACACTTCCATTTGATGGAAAAGCTTTCGCTTTCCCTTGAAACCTGTTTGTGTTTGAAAATTTTTGGTTTTCCTGTTTAGCAAGATTCCAGTCTCTGTCAGAAGGCCTTGCTTTGGGAGGACCATTTTTGGTAAAGTGAGGATGCATGGCCTTCTGATGATACATGTGCCTAGAGTAGTAGGGACGATGAACACAATTTCTTGCAATGTGTCCCGGAATTCCACAATTAAAACATGTCTGCCTTTTTGAGAAAAAGACATCTAGTTCAGCTTGTGTTATTCTCGAGAACTGATCACGTCTTTTCCTTTCATTTGACGCTGAGTGCTTTCGAGGATGCTTGATCTTGGATGAACCCGGATCATAGCTGTCAGCACAAGAGTTAGTATCTGCTACCTTACCCTTGAGTTTGGGTTCTGTTTGCTTGAGATTTGGGTTTTCCCTTTTTACATTCTTTCTTTTTGGCCTTCTGTTTCTATGTGACTGCTTTCTTTTAGGGGGAACAGATTCAGTTGACTCTATTTTGTTAAGGTCACCTTTGGGATTGATAGATGAACTGTCTGTGGAAGTGAATTTCACCGATTCCTTTTCCTTAGAGACAATGTTTTCAGGATATTCTACAGAGAAGGTTTCCACAATAATTTCTCTACAGTTTCATCATCTGATTCGACTGTGGAATTGATTTCCATGGATTCCTTCTCCATAGTTTTCATGTTTCCATGGGATTCTACAGAATTGAACTCTATGGATGTCTCTTCTTCAGTCAGATCAGCCTCTGAGCTCTCGATATTAGACGATTCCGGTAGTTCAGATGATGAGCAGTCTGTGTCTAAGATAGTTTGACTGTCTTCTTTCGCAATGCTGATGGGTTCTGATTGTTCGTCACAATCGGAACCACTTGAAGGTTTGAGCTCATTATCTGAGATTCCTGAATCCTCTATTTGGCCGTCAAGATCGTCAGGAGATCCCTGTTCAACAACAATCTCTTCATTATTACAATCAGAAGTATCAAGTTTTTCATCATTGCCGAGAGCATCTGATGTATCATCTAATGTTTCAGGCATACAAGTGCAATTTCCGGAAACATCAGAACTGATTTCTGAGTTACTTGAAACAGATGTCTCAAGTTCCTCAATCGACGCATCAGGCTCTCCTGTCAAAATATCTTCAATATTTTCAATATTTTTAACATTCTCAACATAGTCATTTTTATCACAAGCATAATCGAGAATAATAGCATCAGATTCATCAGTCTTAGTGGGAACATCCCAAGTCTCAGCAAACCAAGAAAAAACACAATTCCAAGCATAAAGGTTATTTTTATCAGAAATAACATTATCAGTAGAACGTTGATGTGATTCATCATCCTCTTTAGACTTCTCTTCAGTTCTTACTGACTCTGCACACAAACTAGAAAAGTTAGTATTTTCAACAGAATCAGAATTTGGTGAACTTTCCTTCATCTCCTCTGCGGGTGTGTTAACTGGTTCCGTTTTTGTTTCAGTTTCAGCTTCTTTATTCGTTACTGTTTCATTTACATGATCAGACTTATCCGCTAATTCATTTTGAACATTTTCATTTTCGAAAAAATTCATTGGTTTCTTGAAATCAGCTTGTTGATCATTTTTAAACTTTGATGGTTCATATGTAACATAATCACTAGGCTTGCCATACATCATTTTGTCATAATTTTCCATCTCCTGCTGAGTGATAGGCAATCTGGAATAATTATGATTATATGGTGGCGGAACCTCTGTGTATCCCAATCCCTTTCCCTTGTTTTCTTTATAAGCAAGTTGCACATTACATAGATTACGAACTGTCACTGGAAGTATCAAACTTTTTGATGTTTAACTCATTTTGTTTGTACTTTCCAGTGAGGAGCTCTAGCTCAGCCTTCATAGAGTCACATTCAAGAGTTTTGACTGTGAGTCTATGTTTGTAGTCATGAACCCAATATTGCTGTTGGTTTACATCTCTATGAAGTTGAGCTATGTACTTTCCCATCACAGTGTTATAATCGGAGATTAATGCTGAGTTTTGAGATCTCAGCAAAGCAACTTTCTTCCTACAATGTTCAGTACATAAAAGGGAATTTACCGTCTCGGCGAGTGATTTTGGTTCCTCAGTTATAGCCATCAAGCACTGATGAACCCTATCCACAGCAACAGATTCAGACAGCTTCATTGATTCCACTTGAGCAACAGCATCAGCCCAGTTGAATCCATTCTGCTCCTGAGCGATCAAAGCCCTTCCAGCTCCAGAATTTCCTTGTCCAGTTGAAGTCGAAGTCTCAGCAGGAGTAACGGGAACCATAGACCTTTCCTTGTTCCTTGCCGCTGCCGCCTGAGAAGCTTCATAGCCTGTAAGAACCTTCTTGCAATCCCTAGAAAAATGTCCTAGTTCATAGCACCTGTAACACCTTAGCCTGTCTTTCAGCACTCCAGGATGAGCATTCATAGGACGACGCACATATCTCTTAGCAAACTTGTCTGCCTTAAATGCTGACATAGCCATATTCCAAGCCACATCCAGTTCATCCAAGTCTTCCTCCACAACTTGATTCACATCTGGTGTTATTTCTCCTGATGGCATGAGATCTCCTGCCAGAAAGGCATTGAAACTTGATATCATAGAAGCTGCGAGAGCAAGTTTTTCTTCATTTTGTTTGGTCAAGAAAGCCATGTGGTCCACTGAAGGTGATGATGGGTTATTTTGAGGTGTAGACTGGGTAGTTGAACCAAACGCAGCATTAGTATGTTGTGGTTGAGGCTGAGATTGCTGTTGCACAGTTGTGGCGTTGACGGCGGGTGCTTGAGAGGTAGGAAGAGACATTCCATACACATAGTTGGCCTTTGGTGCAGCAACAGGATTGAAAACAATGTTTGGGTTGTGATTCATAACTCCATGAACAGGACTGAAAACCAGATTTGGATGAGCTTGAGACATCAGTACTGCATTGGGCAAGTTGCTCTGGCAGCCATCAGTGAGTTCTTGTGATTAATTTCTCTTTGCTGATTGTCGATCTCACAAGACTTGATAGTAGCAATCAGTTCCGTCAGTGTCATTTCATTCAGATCCTTGGTACGCTTGATCATAGAAACCTCGGCATCCCATCCGTTAGGCAGAGAGTTAAGTTGCTGACGATTCATTCCACTGTTAGAGATGTTGATTCCAGCACTGACCATTTGTGACACGAGCTTGACAAACCTCCTAATATGATTTTCGATAGTTTCCCCATAGATATGATTGAACGAGTTGAACTGCTGATTCATCAGGTTAACTCTGCTAGCTTTCATGTCGGCATTTCTTCAAATAAGTGTGTCAGTTGATCCCAAATTTCCTTTGCGCTTTTGCAGTTTCTAACTCCAATTGAAATGTCTGGACCAAGAGCCATTGAAAGAGTTCCATAGGCGGCTTCATCCTCAGCAACGACCTTTTTGTCTTCCTCGGTATAAATACCTTCACGTTTTAGAATCTGGGTCTGCGGTTCATCTTCAGTAGCGTACATGATAATGCGTGGTCCATTCTTGATACTTCTCCAAACATGGGGTTCCTTTGCCTTGCAGTACTGCTCAAACCTAAACTTCCACTCATAGTAGTCGTCGTTGTACAAAAATCGTGGAACCTTGGTAGACGTGCTGATAACTTGGTCAAGTTCTTAATGAAAAGCCAAAGACTGAGTCTGAATGGCAGCAAGGGTGGCATTAGCAAGATCAGCTGCGGTTACAACGCCGTTCATGATACCAGGTGGGTTCAACATGATGTTGTTAAGATAGAAAAGTTGTTCGAAATGGTTATCCGAGATGGATGCAGATCCGAGATGGTTATCCGAGATGTTTATCCGAGATGGATGCAGATCCGAGATGGTTTAATCCGAAATGAACAGTGGCCCGAGATAAATTTTATCCGATATGGGTCTTATCCGAGACAAGCAATCTTCAACACAAGTGGTCCGAAATGACTAAACACAGTCCGAGATCTGATGAATGTGGTCCGAGATCTGATGATTTGATCCGAAATCTGATGAATTTGATCCGAAATCTGATGATGACGGTTCGTGATCTGATGATGACAGTCTTAGATGACTTGATGATGGTCCAAAATGCTTGATGATGATCCGAGATGTCTTGATGATGGTCCGAAATGACTTGAAGATGGTCTGAGATCAGGCAATCTTCAAGTCTGAGATGGCTAATGATGATCCGAAAAGATCCGAAATGCAATGAAGACAGTCCGAGATCCAATGAACAAAGTCCGAAATGCGCGGAAACAGTCCAGAAACCTCCTGAAGTCGAAACAGTAACATAGAAACGAAACAGTAGCAGTATCCAGCAACGCGATATCAGATCTGAGACTGGAAATTAGGTTCACAAGGCTCTGATACCAATTGTAAGTCCCGAAACCGAGAACACAATGATATCGCACAACTCGTAAGGTGGCGGAATCATACTAACAAGTTGCAAAGAAACAAAGAGATGAAAGAAGGATGATTATGTATTCAAAAGCTTCAAATCTTGCATACAATGATTGTCTAATACAAGATCTTCCAAAACCCCCACACATGCACCTATGACATATTATGCTATTTATAGAAAGGGATTAGGGAGGAGGCTCCCTAAACCCTAGGCCCAAACTACCCATAAAGCCCAATTACATTTACCCCCACATTCCTACTAATCCATTAAGCTACATATCCATAAACCTACAAGGGTCTAACACTTCTGTAGACCATCTTTTGAACCGTAACCAGTTCCGGTTCCCGTGTGCTCTTTTCTTTGCCTTCTCATGTGTTCTCAATTATTTAGTTGCCTTTATTATAAATACCATGGGCCAGCTGTTGTGTTCTTCCTCTTCCACTTTCATAGGTTGATCCCCACACTGGGTTTTTTCATTTGGTGTAGGTTCGATCACCCTCATCGGTCCATCTTCTAGTAGGGCCTCTAAATAATCTAGATCACCTATATTACCAAACTGTAACGCCCTGCGTTTTGATGCTAACCTATCGATAACAAGTCTTCCTGTACTCCCTATCTTGTGATGCTTTTACACTCGAGACGAATGATCATAATGAGTAATGAAACTATTTTGAATTTTTTTTGTTAAACTATGTGAAACTTTTACTCTATGTGATGCTTTTGTGATGTTTCTCATATATGAACGATGTGAATCTTGACTCTTGTAATACTTTATATGTGAACGATATGATTCTTGATTCTTTGTGATGCTTTGATACTTACTGAACGAGAAACTAGCATGAACGCGAATTGGAAACACGGAAACTTCTTGTGTTATGTATGTTATTCTAACATCTAGATGTAATGATGCTATAATAATGTCTACTCACAATAATACACAACGCAACGCTTAACCTCGCTCGCAAAATGAACCAAGGTCGGAAAACTAACAAACACGAATCGGCTGTCCGAATGGACATCCGATCGGATGACCATCCGTTCGGATGACCATCCGACCGGATGGCCATTCGACCGGAATACCATCCGACGCCCGCACACATGCACCGACTTAACCCCATCCGATCGATTCCATTCGACTGGAGCTATCACTATCACCTATAAATAGGACACTTGACCCTTCATTCTCACCTTTCACTCTGCCATCCAACCATACGCACACAAGTCACTCTCAGCCACTTTAATCACGATTCAAGGCCATTTCGTAAGTATTTCTCCTCAAATTTTGTACAACCTTCATCTTTAATCACTTCTACACCATATTCTTCATCAGAAACACAAAGACACTTCAACTTTTTCTCGAAAACCAACCGATCGGGTCTCTTGAAGGTGGTTTCCACTTGGTTGCTTATGCAAACGGTTGTGGAGCACCATTTAACCAAGATTGGCTCTAGATCCAAAGGATTTTCATAATTTTTATACAAGATCTAAAGGATTATCACACTTATTCTACCAGATCTAATGGAATTTCACATGTTTCCAGCTCAGATCTGATAAACTTCACATTTTACAACTGATTTTCAAACTTTTCTTCAGTTCTTATACAAAACCTTGGTAAAATCAAACTCAAACAGACTCTCGACTCGTTCCTTAGTCGAGAGTCGGCTTGAAAACCGTTCTCTACAGGAAAAGGGGCTGATTTATAGGTCCAGACATGAAATTCCATCAAGAACAGCTCGTCGGTTCGAAAGGGGTGATACCCATCCGATCGAGGTAGTTGGGTTTGGTGTGTTTCCGTTGTTTAACACATTATCACGCCGTTAACTCGAGACTTAGAAAACTTTTCGAAACTTCACCCACTGACCATCTGTTCGAATGGTCCTCCTATCGGATGACCATCCGTCCAGATGATCTAATTATGATAACACTTGCTATTTGTTTTTACAGGACACTATGATCAAAAACGTAAACAGTTGACAGACACCTACACACTGTTCGAATGGCCATCCGTTCGAATGGTCATCCGCTCGGATGACCATCCGATCGGATGGAGCCCATCCGTTCGAAGGCCATCCGTCCGGATGACCATTTGTTCAGCTAGTCTGTCAGACACTATTGACTCGATTTTATATGATTCGACACTCTGTTTCCTGACCGGGTCAGCACTTAGAGGACTTATGCTTTGTTCCCCGCACGCAAGCTGATCCGGCGCTTCCTTCGATCCAATTAGGCAGTGTTTGGTTCTAAGCACCCACTGTGAGTATACTCGATCCTTTTTTGTTTTAAACACTTTTGGGATGCAACATGTATTCTATATGAAAACATGTGACACTTGAAACTTGTTTGAAACTTACTCTATCCGCTATGAAACTTGAAAACATGATACTTATGATACTTGAGACTTTAATGCTATGTGAACGTTTGATTCTTATGTGTAGCTCGCCTTAACAATTATAGCGCTATAGGGGAAACGCACCGCTCCTTGAGTCTTGGGGAGTATTGTTAAGTTTTGATTCTTTTACCTCCTCTTTGTTGCGATGAAGTAGGAAAGGCACGTTAACGCGTTGGAGACTTGGGTTATCATATGAACCACGTTAACTAGCATGCTGTTGGTGCATATGTCTGTCGACTTCATCTTGTATCGAGTCTTGTAATAGATTAGAAAGATCAGGGCATGAGGTACGAGAAAATAGCATTTTAGGGAAAGTTGTCCATTTCGCACGAAATGGAATGTGACCATTTCGCACGAAATGGAATTGGCCATTTCGCACGAAATGGAGCATGTTTCATTCCACACGAAATGGTGTCCTTATAAATACATGTCCTGTTCATTTCGTTTGTAATCTTTCTGATTCCGGTGCTGAGGTGCTGCCGAAGTGTCTCCAGGCTGTAAAACGCTGATTTATCAATAAACAAGACAATTAGAGTGTATATCAAGCTGATTCATAGTCGATAAGTTAGTTTCCGACTCTTGTATTGATCGAGAACTCTTCTGAATGACTCGTTTTAGTCATGCAAACGATCCTACAAGTGGTATCAGAGCTCAGGAGGAAGAGTTCTTACCGAATTCAGCTTGATTTCATCAAAATTCTGACTTCTACACCTTCTTTTTCAAAATTAAACAAGATTTCACGGATAAAATGGCTTGATTTTCTCACAATTATAAGCGAAACATTGTTTTAACAAATCATTGAAAGAATTAGACCTAAAATCAACCTAAAATCAGATCAATTTGTCAAAAACATGGCCGATTGGATGACATCAGCAGCATTTCGCACGAATTGATACATTCAATTCGCACGAATTGGTAAGATTGGACTCCATTTTGCACCAAAGTGTCATTTCGCTTGAAATCACCTTCCATTTCGCACGAAATGAGCTTTGTGGTCCATTTCGCTTGAGATTAGGTCTATTTCGCACGAAATCATCCGTCTCGTTTGAAAGATTCCATTTCGTGTGAGTCATTTCGTACGAAGTAGTCCAGCAGGTCATTTCGCTTGAAGAGAAGCCATTTCACACCAGATTTCATTTCGTATCAAGTGATCCATTTCGTTTGAAGGCATCTCGTTTGAAAATTGAGTTTGTGAAACATTTTACCGAAACATGGAAGAAGAGTTTACAACGCGTTTGCTACTGCTCCAAGTACTCCTATTACCATTGCTCAGAGCGTGAACATGGAAAATGAAACATGAACGTTACAAAAACCTCCAAAATTGATGGGCATTGAAGAATACTATGGTTGGAAAGACCAATTCGAAAATTGGGTTCAAGCAAATCATTTGAGGTCTTGGGAGTGTATTGAGAAGAAGTATGTTAAACCTCGTACAGATATGGGAGTTATCAAAACTATTTCTGAATTATCGGATAAAGAGAGAGACATGTACAAAGCAGAAAAAATGATGATCAGTCTACTTCAGCAAGCTGTGAAAGAGGACATCTTCATATTACTTCAACATGATGGTACTTCACGTTCGATTTGGGAAGCACTTCGAATTAAGTTTGAGGGAAGTACGGAGATGATCGGGAGTAAGAAATCATTGCTAAAGAAAGAATTTGATTTATTTACTAGCTTGTCGGGTGAAACTACAAAGAAACTGATTGAGAGATATTGTCATTTAGTACGATCAATGTCCCTGTTAGATATAAACAAAGATCGAGAAGAATGGGTTGACAAATTAGCTGATGCTTTACCTCAGAAAGAATGGGGTACATATTTGATGATCTTAAAGAATACTGGAGAATATGATAAATTGACAATTTCTCAGTTCATTAAAAAACTTGAAGGACAAGATCTTGAACAACAAAAGATTGCTAGAATGAACAATCCAAGTGGTCAACAAGACATCAAGATGTATTACAAAGGGAATGTTTAGAATGTTGAAGCAAGTCCGAAGGTCCAAACTGCTTTCAGTGCAGAAAACTCATCCGGATCAGTTATTCAAAGTCCAATTAACAACAGTGGATTTTCTTCATACTCAAATGTTAATCCGAATGCTTCAACCTCAAGTTATCAGTCTCAAAGCTCAAACAGTGGTAATGGTCATGTGTTACATTGCAACATCACGTTGCATCTTCAGAACGGTCAAAATTTCTCTGAAGAAGTCGCTAAAGGTCATATGGCATTACTAGCTACAGTGTTAGAATCATATGAGGGTTTGGTTGCAGGAAGGATCGGAAATCATATAACAAAAGAGGACTACGATCAGATTGATGCTGAGGAATTGGAGCTTATGGATATTAAGTGGTGTTTAGCGAGTGTGTTGAGGAGAGCTGAGAAATTTAAGCTGATTACAGGAAGAGATGATTTCCGTGATGCTAATGTTTCTACTTTAGGTTTTGATAAATCTAAAGTTACTTGTTTTCGATGCAGGGAAAAAGGACATTTCAAGAGGGAATGTACCAATCGAGAAGCAGGTGGAGCTCAGAATCCGTTCGGAAATAATGATTATTATCGGAAAGCTATATATCAATAAGTTGCTCAAAAACCATCATCATCCAATGCTATTGAAGATGGAAAGAAGAAAGCTTATCTGGTTAATCAAGACGATGAAAAATTGCCAGAAGGTTTTAGCTGGGACAAATACATTCCGGCAGATTCCAAGCTTGGAGCTTTCATTGCACAAATAGTTCAAGAACCAGATTTGATGAAAGAGTGGATGGATATGTTTGTCAATAATGAGAAAAGTCAAGATGGAGAGTCTGTCTCTTCAGAAGAAAGTTCAGAAAAGACAACAGTGTTTGATCAATCATCAACTGATAGCAGTGATGATGAAGAAGAAATACAAATAAACATTGGAAAAACTCAATTATCTCCTGAAAGTTTTAAATTTTATTTTGCAGATAGATTGGAGAAACTAAAGGAGAAGCGAGCAGCAAAAGAACAGAAAAAGGTAAAATGTGAGAATGTTGCTCAGGAAGAGAAGTCTGAACAGAGTGAAGAAGTTGTCACACCCCCAAAATCCACACGCGGAGTATCACCGCTTGGAGGCGTGACTGACCAGGATCAAGCCACCAATCATATTGAACAAGCATGTATGAAGTTTATAAAATTCAACACAATACAATTGGTGTCTAAACAAAACATAGTTTAAGTTGCAAGCGGAAGCATAAGATTTAAAACCAAATCATAAGTTTAAACGTTTCAAATGTTTAGCATGGCACACAGCTGTCCATGTCCCACAATGACTCTTCCCAATCCAATGCAAGCTCCATGAGTACCTAACGACCTGCAAGGCATGTAACAACAAGTCAACAACAAAGTTAAGCGAGTTCACAGTTGGTTGTTTAGTTATAGTGTTCGTAAGCCGCATGTGGTGACTATGTCGTTCCCGCCGTCAATTCATGTACACATATGTACAGTTGTATTTACCATGTACTGTATTAATCTGTATCGCGGTTTCCCAAACGTGTTTGCGATGATTAGTGGGGGCTTCCCATGTGTATCGTATTAATCCGTATCGCGGTTTCCCAAACATGTTTGCGATGATTAGTGGGGGCTTCCCATGTTGTATTACTTGACTAGTCGTATCCGTACGTGCCCTTCTTGATCCAAGGACCGTAGCAAGTATGAGTGTACGTAGGTTTTACGTATGTGCCCTTCAATCCGAGGACAGTAGTAAGTATGAGTGTATGTAGGTTTTACGTACGTGCCATTCCCAACCCGAGGACAGTGAAAAGTAGTTTAATAGTAATGATAGTACGAGTAATTATTCAATCCCATTCCCAACCCACAGGGAATCCCATGCCTTAGGAGTGTGAACTCACCTTGGTTTGCTCGGCAGATACACGAAAAGGTTAATTGAGCTATATGTGGTCAACCACGTCCTAACATGGTTACCATACAAGTCAGGTCTAGGTTCAAGTAGTGCACATATGTTTACTCATAAGTTAACAGATTACGAACACATATTGATCATGGCAACACATTAACAGTCAAGTACATAACATATTCATACTTATACGATTCAAAAGATTGGGCTCGCACAAGTCTAACAGCCTTGTGCGATTCACCCATTGAAGCCCAAAGATACCCGGCCCAAATAAACATAAGCAGTCCAGTATGTAAACGGCCCAAACAAATAAACATTGGTCTTGTGCGATCCGAATAAAATTGTGCGATCGGAGTTTGGGCTTTGAGGCCCAACTGTATAAAAGTCCAAGTGGTTCGTGTGTGACTCAAGCCTTGTGCGATCATGCAAGATATATGTTGTACATAGTGCTTTAACAGCTGTATTCTATCTTGTGCGATTGGGAGCTTGTGCGATCAGATCAGGTCTTGTGTGACCTGATCTTGTGCGACCGACAACTTGTGCGATTAGTCCTTGTGCGACCAAGGACTTGTATGATCAGAAAGCTTGTGTGATAAGATCTGATCTTGTGCGATTTGTTACCAAATTCCCTAAACTTATGCAATTCAGTTACACCATTTAACAGTTTCCATATGTGTGGTCAAAACAATCAAACAGTTTCCATTTAACCTTTAATCGATCAAAACAAGGTTGTTACCACTAATTCACATAAACCCTAATTAATCATAATCATGAAAAACAACTTATCAAAACCCTCAATCGTATTATCAGGTCGATGATTCCTATTTCTAGCATACACTCTAACATGCCATCTTAACAAATCATTCGAACATAATATCTAACAGCCGATTAATCAAGCATTGGATTTCGTGATTCAATCAAACAACTCAATCTCATCGATTCGATTATATGTCATCATATATACATATCACCGAAATCAAGCACATAGATTTAATTCATGATTATAATTGTTATTAACATGTTTACTAGCATGAACCCTAATAATCACATGATCGAACAATGTCAAAACATGGCTGTAAACACTAACCAGAAGTGAGATAAAACAAGGATGATCCGAACAAGGAAGCTTCGAGAGGTGGGGATGTGTTACCGTCGGCTTAGAGAGAGGGAGAGGTATTAGGGTTTGGTGTGTGTTCTTGTTTTGTAACAATTGAGAAATAACACTCCCTAAGTTTATGTGTATGCGTAAAAAGGAGTGGGCCGAACCCAGCTTTGGGCTGCCCTTGGTTCGGATTCAAAGAGTGTAGCCCGAATGGGCTTGTGCGATCGGGTTGTGTTGTGCGATCGGTTCGTTAATATACAATACAATTTGTTACACATAAACACATAACATAACATTCAATTAATCAACCAAGTTCATTTAATCACATAACGTTCTCACTAGTTACATCAAGGTACAAAGAGAGGTTTGAAATACGAGTTGTCACAGAAGTTAAAGTTGCTGAGAAGGTGGTTGAAGTTGAGAAGGTGGTCGAAGTTGAAAAGATTATCGAAGTTGAAAAAATTGTTGAAGTTACAAAACCTTGTCAAAAATGTTTGGAACCATGCAAACATTGTGAAGAGAAAGATGAGAAGTTTAGTGAGCTTGACAAGATGAAAGAAAAATTGTTGTTTGATGATAAGTATGTGAAAGAATCGTATGATGTGTTGAACAGAACGGTGAATAGTCTGCAAAAAACAAACTCAGAAAGAGAAGATGCTTTAACCATGATGAATGTAGTGATGATGTCTAAGCAGAAGGCTATCAATCACTATATTGAAGAATGTGCAAAGTTGAAGCAGGAGTTGGAGACTGAAAAGATAGAAAATGAAAGAATCAGACGATTGTTGCAAAGTTATTCAAGTTCTGATTATTTGATTGATAGAATTTATCCAACTGTTGCTGGTTTTGAAGCCTTTCAGGACAAGAAGCCGAAAGAGAAGGATACTGGTAAGAAACAAAGTGCAAATTATAACAAGTGTCCGCCTCCGATCTGGAAAGGTTATTCTCCCAGAAAACCAATTGAGGAACAAGTCAAAAAGGCAGTCAATATAAAGTTAAAGTCCGAAACAACTGATGATTTACCAGACAACATTGACGTCACGTTCACATCGTCTGACACTGATCATGAGTCTGAGTTAATAAAGAAAGTGGTCGATCAAGTGTTGGATAAAGATGAGGAGTCAGAGTCAAAATCCGAATCTGAGAGTTCGAGTTCATCATTAGTTGACAGTTCAAAATCATCGGTCAAAAGGGTTTACAATAAAGAATTTTTGTTATCAAAATCTAATTTGAAGGACGAACCAATCAAAGTGGCATATACTTTGAATGATTCAGACAAATTATATTCTGATGAGAAATTTCCAATAAGAGGTGTTAAAACTGAAATGATCAAAAAGGTTTTCAAATTAACAGAAATTAATATTTCTAAAATAAAAGATGTAAATCTTTCTAGAAAACCTAAACAATACACCTCAAGAGTTCAACAAAGGTTAAACAAGAAAAAGGGTTACAGTTTTGGTTCAGGTTATCGAAAGAAACCAAACCATAACAGTAATTTCAAAAAAAAGGATTGGGTTTTATTCCACCCGAAAATCATAAAAATGAGAAAATTTCTAAAACAAAAACAATATTTGTTTCAGGGTCAAGTTCGGAGGAAGAAGAAAAGAGCTCATTCTGGAAACAATCGAACAAAGAGTTCTTTGCAGAAAAACAAAAGTTTAAGAAGAATGGAGCTAATCAGAAAAGGGAGACAAGAACCTGTTACCGATGTCAAGAAGTTGGTCACATCGCCTGAAATTGTCCTAAGGCAACCAACACAAAACAGGAAGTTGTTTCTAAACTAAAAGAAAAAGTTGTTGACAAAACTGAATCACCAACTAAAAAATTCAAAGTGTTTAAAACCTCAACATATGAAGTTGGTGAAAGTTCAAAAAGATTTTACAAAAGAAGAGTAAATCTTGACAACCAAATGTGGGTTGTTAAGAAATCAGATGTGAAATCTGGCGATGAATCTAACTCGTCAAAGTCAGAGGAGCCACAAGTTGTGCTAAAAGGTGAAAATTCAGTTCCACCAATGGATGATGTCAACTTTCCACCATTGCGGTCTGAAAATTTAAAATCAAAAATTGGAAAAGTGGAGATTTCGAATCAATTCTATTCTGAAAAGAAAGAATTTGATGTCGAAAAAGCTTTTAATGGAAAAGTGAAACATATTTTTGGGAAAATGGTCGAGGGTAAGGTCAAAGGGGTGAAAGATTTTTATGAAGAAAAAAGAAATGTTGAAACCCCAAGAGAAACTAAGAAGGTCACACCCAAAGCTAGTCAGGCTTGGGTGTCTGTATTTCATATGTAAAAGTCCTGACTTGCCGGAGCTCCCAAGTTGGTAATCGTGGAGCATGAATCGGCATCTTTCTTATATTTCATAATTGTCATATTTCGTTTTACAAGTGGTAATTGATTGATGAGAACATACAAGTGTATGTACCTATAAGTGGTTAATCAAGGTCATTAAGTTGAACTTGATTTAACTTTCATACAAGTGATTGAAAAACAATGTGATGAAACCCCTAACCTACAAGTGGTTTGTGAAAATCAACAAAACTTATTTTCCGGAAAAATCATTTTGATTAAAACAAACTTAAGTGTTTTGAAATCATAATGGGAAAATAGTTTGTTGTCAGGGGGAGTTCTGATTGTTTATGCCAAGTGGATGGAGAATTGAAGCTTGAAAAACAGTTTGTCACTTTATTTGTATAGTTTCTTTTTCAATTTTTTCCAGAAAATCAAAAATTGAAATATATTTTTGATTTTAGGGGGAGTAAAAATTTTTAGAAATTTCGAAAATTTGAAAAATCCAAAAACATGATAAAATATCAAAATCCAAAAACATCAAAAATTCAAAAATGAGTTTTGTTGTGAAAAAGAGGAAATGATAGTACATCAGTGGATAATCACAGCATGCTAAAGATTTGGAAAGTCAAATGTGATAAACGGTCTCACTGATGATATGCCAGTAGGTTTTTACACGCTTAGTAGATTGTGTTCGAGATATAAACCTAAATTTCAAACTTACTTATTTCGTGGGTAACATCTCTCGAATATATAGGTAACCCCTGAAATCTTGTTTGAAGGGCTTTCTATTTCTGACATACTAGGTCTTTGTGCGTGGTGATATCTGGGGTATTTTACCAGGACTTCTGATTTTGCGGGAGCAATAGCCTAGTCCTCGTATAATGCTTTGCATTGCTTTATTCTTAAAGCTCGCCCTCAGCATAAAAAATGATGAAACATTGAAAAATGCTAATCATGTGCTGTTGTAAATAAAAGATTCTCTAAAGGGAACCCACCGAAAAGCGAACCATCATCTCTCTGATTTTGCGGAAGCAATAGCCTGAGCTCTCATGGTCTCGCATTTAACCCCTTATAGATATCATTAGTGTACATTCACCTGTAAGACTGAATATAGGAGTCTGGATACGGGAGTATATTCTGAGGTGGGACACGCGAATAAGTTTAAGTGCTTAAAACATTAATCTCGTATCTCGAAACAGTTGAAATTTGTGTGAAAATTTAAGTGGATTAGTATACTGACAATCTAAGTAAATCGTTTAGAACTTAAAATGTTTAAAGCTTAACGGTGTTAGTGATTTGTCTCATCAACTGATATGATCCTCTTATACAAATTCACAAAAATATTGTTTGTAAATATTTCTTTACTGTTTTCCATTAAAAACAAAAATCCAAAAAGAGTTTAAGTGTGTTTTAGCATAAATTTTTGAAAAATACAAAAAGATTTTCAACAATTGTTGTTGAAGAGCTGATTTTCAAAATTCCAAGTGCTAAACATGATGAACAGGTTTGGGAGAGTTTGATTTGAAATGAGAAACATGTTATTCTTACAAGTGGTCATCTGAAATTAAAAAATTGTTAAATCATTTTGAATTGATATCTACAAGTGTTGATTTGAGATTGATTCTACATGTGATTTATAAATTTGTCAAATTTTTAAATTGTGAAATTTATTTTGAGGTAGAGTCTGTGCAGGTTAGCCAGGTTTCGACTCCTGAAGATGTGCAAATTCGAACCAGGTTCCTGATCCTGTTGCTACGAAGAGCCAGTGTGGAAAAGCTAAGTCAGATTGCGATCCCGGAACAACTTAAGGGGGAGTCTGCTAGCAAAGGGGAGTCTGAAGATGCAAGAGCCAGATTCGAATCCTGATGATCATGCCAGGTACTAATGCTGATGAGTGAGAAAAAAAGGAGATTGAAGATTAGATCAACATACAAGGGGGAGTTTGAATGGTAGAAAGCCAGGGTGAGATCCTGAAAAAGAGAAAAGATTGAAGGATGCTTTACACTGTCAGATACTTTGGGAAAAGCACGAAGACTGATAAAGACTGAAGATGTGACATACCGAAGACTCGACACTGAAGACTTCGTCAACATCCAAGGGGGAGTCTGTTGGTGCATATGTCTGTCGACTTCGTCTTGTATCGAGTCTTGTAATAGATTAGAAAGATCAGGGCACGAGGTACGAGAAAATAGCATTTTAGGGAACGCTGTCCATTTTGCACGAAATGGAATGTGACCATTTCGCACGAAATGGAATTGGCCATTTCGCACGAAATGGAGCATGTTCCATTCCACACGAAATGGTGTCCCTATAAATACCTGTCCTGTTCATTTCGTTTCTAATCTTTCTGATTCCGGTGCCGTTGTGCTGCCGAAGTGTCTCCAGGCTGTAAAACATTGTTTTATCAATAAACAAGACAATTAGAGTGTATATCAAGCTGATTCAAAGTCGATACGTTAGTTTCCGCCTCTTGTATTGATCGAGAACTCTTCTGAATGACTCATTTTGGTCGTGCAAACGATCCTACACATGCTGAAACTTATGTTGTTCATGTTGGATATGAGTTTTAAACGTTTAAACTATTATGCTATGTATTCAAACTTGTATACTCGCCAACATTTTGTTAATTTTTTTAATACATGTTACAGGTTGATAGGCAAAGGAAACAAGAAATCAAGCTAGGATGACCTTAGAAACTCATCTTAGAAAGACAATATTTCAAAACTTGTTGAATGTTGATGATACTCGATACTATTTTGATTATGTTTTGGATTGTAGGACAATTTAATTTGTTTATGAAATTTTGATTAATCTATATCGAAACAAGTAGTGTTATGGATTCTCTCGAGCAATCTGATTCGCTTAGTACCGCGCCTCGATGTTTCTGTCATCGGTTGGGGTGTGACACAAACTCTCATACTTCTTCATACTTTGGTAAACCCTCTAACTCTCCAGCAAACTCTCTCTCCCAAAACAACACATCCTCACTCTCATCATCTTCCACCTCTACACTAAACAACCTGGGACTTAAGGCAACAAGGAACACAAGACCGAGGTAAGTTTCTTTTAACTTACAAGTTCGTTTAATAGTTGTTGGTAGTGTTAATCAAGTTAAGGTTTAGGTGGAATACACAGTTTTAGTTGGTAAACTAAAGGAATGAAGTTGACCCGTTGAAGGGGTAAGGTCCCAAAAACCTTGCACAAGTACTTGGTACCATACAACAACTTCACCACAACGAGCTCTCTTTAAAATAACCATGCGCGGATTCGCACCGGTTCTAGAAGAGAACTTAAAAAGAAAATAGTTTTTAACATCCGCGTGCCAAAAAGGAACTAATAAATCCTTGCGTAAATACAGCAGAACAGTTAGGATAAGGTCCTAACAAAATCTCCGCGCGAATGTCACCCAGACTTGGATAAAAATAACTTTTTTGTTACAACAGAATTTGCATGGAGCAAAGCCACATAGGATTACAGCTGTAAATCTTGTAGAAGGCTTAATCGTGCACCACCATTCGATTATAACCGAATGACCATGTGGCATCATCATGGGCATTCCTCGAAGTCACGAAGATGGAACCAAATTGGAAGAAGATCCACACTTGCCCACTTTCCACGTGGCATCTCCCCAGCCGTTGATCATGTAACACCCTAATCACGATTTGACCCAAAACGACGCAGCGGAAAATGAACCATAAAATTTCTTTCTTTTAACTACTTTAACATACTTGAATACCGTTTAGGTCAACCCTTTAACATAAATACATCATTCATCATTTATTTAATGTAACTATGTTAACAAATAATTACAAACAACATAACAGCTTCTGCGTACAATCCATGATCTTCAACTCGACCCTCGTTGACTTGTCCATCATGAATATCTGACTAACCTGTGGTCACCATATATAACCAACACTTTAGTACATGGTGACATCATATATAATTTAATACATACACTTAAAAGGCTATATCACATTCTAACTACGTAAGGTGTTCCATTGAAACATCCTCTCAATTTTATTTACTCGAGTCCGACATCAATTCCTAGAGAGTCCGGCGTTCCCATACCTGCACTCCATTTCATTCTCAATAGTAACATGGTTAGGAATACGTAATCTCAAACATATTGAAAACCCACATCTTCACATATACGTATACAAGTGATCTACAATCATTAGATTACGACACGTGTATACACTTTCATATATCTAAGTACATTCATATGTATCACATTCATATGCGCATACATACAAGTTCACATTACTTACACACGCTACAGTTCCATATCTACATATATACATACAAGTCACATTCACTTATTCATAAATTGAGCCTTACCAATAAACATATCAACACAAATCAATGCAATTACAAATAAACATAACCGACTAACTTCAAACAAACATGATGAACAATCCATTAAAATGATGAACATTCCATTAACATGATGAACATTCCACTAACATGGTGCACATTTTAGTTACATGATGAACATTCCAGTAACATGATGAACATTCCATTACCATGATGAACATTCCCGTAACATGATGAACATTCCATTACCATGATGAACATTTCAGTAACATGATGAACACTCCAGTAACATGATGAACATTCCATTAACATGATGAACACTCCAGTAACATGACGAACATTTCAGTAATAAGATGAACATTCCTTTAACATGATGAACGTTTCAGTAACAAGACGAACATTCCATTAACATGATGAACATTTCAGTAACATGATGAACACTCCAGTAACATGATGAACATTCCATTAACATGATGAACATTCCATTAACATGATGAACATTTTAGTAACATGATGAACATTTCAGTAACATTATGAACATTCCATTAACATGATGAACATTCCAGTAACATGATGAATATGCCATTAACATGATAAACATTTCATTAATATGATGAACATTCCATTAACATGATGAACATTCCAGTAACATGATGAACGCTCCATTAACATGAAGAGACTATCATCTTAATTTACATTAAGGATAGAAGAAGTTCATATGAACTTACCTTGGTACTTACCCTCACTCTTAACTTCTTACATGGTTCCCTATATACAACATACCAAACTTCATTTTTAAATAGGAAGTGATTCCAGAAATCACTTACCTTATGCGTTCGAGTTCGTATCTGCTTCCTTGTCTCCTCTTGACCCGTTAGCCTTCCATGCTAGTGTGGTTCCTATTCTTTCATGCTGTCATGCCCATAATAATGTTAGTATTCATGCTCATTCATATTAACATACATTTTCCAACCCTTATCTACATTGACTTTCACTAACACGCATCCGACATGAATTGTCAACAACATTGTTCAATATCTTCGAAATTCAAATTTATAATCATACATAACACATAATTGGTCTAACACATATCCCATGATCTCCCGATTCTAACATTTGTGTCAAAATGCCTGACCATGCTATTAATACTTGGTTGACTTTCAGAAAGTCAACCTTCTAGCATATAACTTCCCACTTTTGAATACGCATTCATGTTGATATGGTAGACCATAATAATGACATCATATTCATTTCATACATAATGTTGTATGACATATACAACTACATGATCACCTAGTTACATACACAATATACACATAATCAATTTAAACATACTTATGCTTTCATGGTTCTACATTTGACAACCACATTCTATGTTAGTCAACTTAACATAATCATAACATCATCCTTTACTAGTAAGGTCATATGCTATAAATTTAGTACACATTCAATTCTTAATCGCAATTAAGTGATTAATAGAACACATGGCAAGCATCACTCGTTCAAGCACAATGTACAAGCCCCTAATGCATAGTCTTGACCAACACATGCATTCAACCCGAATTCTTGTACTAGTTCCATCTAAAGCACATTCCTCAAGTTAGTATACTACTAATTACATCATTATAATGTTTCATTCATATATGTCAAGCCATTTCATACTATCTCACATCCTAACTTCACTTAGACATTTTATCATACACTTGGTGTGCGTCCACCATTTGATGCACAATGTACAACTAATTTAGGCATGATCTTCCAACTTCATACATAATTCATCAAATACAACTAGAATAAACTAAATTACATACCATACTCAACCTATCTAGCGATACTCCATTACATACAACATACACATTGATGATTCAAGCAAGGATTTAACATGGGTGAAACACGTGTGTGATCATCTTCACCATAGAAGTGGGTTTCACTTCTAATCATCAAATTACTCAAAAGCCTTCACAACACAAGTTCTATTTGGTGATTCTAATATACAATCATGCTTAATTTCATATCAATTCACGGATTAATCATAACCCACTTCATACAACTTCACCAAAAGACAAATTATAACATACCTTATGATTAGCAAGTAGAGGTGATCAAGGATTGATGTACATGCACAAGATCAACCCTCAATTCTTCCCTTAAATTGCTGAATTTCTTCTTAGGTTTTTAGTGGGTGTTCTTCCCCCTTTTCTCCATACACATCGACACATACATACATACATACATCCCTTAAAAATGCAGAATTTTTATAAGGTTTGGCTCACTTGCTACATTTGGTCCCTCTACTTGGGTTTTTTTATCAATGGTAACCAATTTCATTCCTTACTTGTTTTACTAAGTATTTTAACTAGGTTAAATAGCCTAGTTTATTTATTTCATGATATATCATATGGAAACATATGGCGAATGTAAACATTTGAGTTTTGGGGCGTTACAAGTCTACCCTGCTTAAAGGAGGTTTCGTCCCCGAAACCTTTCTCATCCCTACTAGACCAATTCTACTCTTACTTTTTTTTTCATCTATTCATTCATGATGCTCATTACAACACAAAAACACTTGTGACTTATTTAAGAGGTAATATCCACTTACAATCATACGTATATATCTTGTCCTTGTCTTCTTAATCAAGCATTGAACTTTTATACATTTAGCATTCGTAGTGGGTCATTCTATTTCCATCTCACACATGTATCATATAAGATATTCCATTCTAGCATTAGCCCCATGAATACTTGTCGTGAGTTTACCTCGGTGTTCTATTATTAGCATTCTTTCTGGGTACTTTCGTTAGCACATAATAATTTGGACCATTTACATACTCATTTTACCAACATTCATTTGAGTTAAACATTATCACTAGATAACTAATATTTCATTCTCGTTTATCTTGAGCAAACCACTACATTCCATTACTAATGTTGCTCCTAATTTCTTTCATATCCACATGGGAGGTGAGCATATGATAGTATGCATTACCGTAAACATTCAATAATTTATTAATACACTAACATAACTACCATTTTCATACTTACTTATCTGTACTCAACACAAAGATTAAGCATCATTCTACCGTTACTTATACTATGCACGCCCTTAGGTTTAACATCGAATCATATCATTCATGTCACTCTGTTCTTCGCTCCCTTCACGCACTACTTATTCTACATAAGTAAATATGTCATGTAAGTTCATCGTACGAGCATTTAACCAATACCCAAAATTTTTACTCAAGACTATTGAGATTTCTTTTTGATAACATAAATTTCTTCTTTTGTTGCCTGTTAATAGTCAAACATTCCATACCATACCATATCTATCTTATCATTCATTTCATTCATAAGTACTAATCGATCTACAAATTCTTACTTATCAATCAAGAACTAAACATTTTACTAACCTTGACTTTATTACACAGATCGACGATCCGTGACCCGGATCAGCATGTTCCTTCATGAGTCCATTTCATAAATGGGTTGACCTTTTCCTTCATGTAATGAGCTTTCGTATCATGAGCATCTTCCGCCAACTCTACTAGTTTCATCATTTCAAGTCTTTCTATTATTCTCATCTGTAACATTAACGGTTAGCACACACCATTTCATATTTGCATTCTACATGATGTTTATTCACCCATGATTTTATCACGAGTCTGCCATTCATATACCGTACCTTATATTTCATTTGCTAGTTGCACAATTTCTGTAGTTTGACTTTTCAAGGTCAAACTGACAATTTCTTATCTATTAAATATTGAAGTAAGCATTTGTACTTTTCTTCGGTTTGGGCATACTTACAAAACAATGTTTTATCTTTTCTTGCAAAAAATTTCCTTCATGTAAATACTTAAGTCTTTCGTCCGGGGCTTAGCCCGTTATTCATCCCGACTCTCATGAGTCGATTACTATCATGCTAACTTTTAACTTTCTTATATACATATTTCTTTCAGTAAAATTCCTCTTGCCGAATAGTTATACTTACTTCATGTACCAGACCTTTCATGCTATTTTATTACATCGCATTATAATTATCAATTCAATTCCGGTTGACCATTCAGAAAGTCAAACTGTAATTACATTCCCATATAAACATCAGATATTATCTACGACATATGTTCTCAGAGGTTACTAAATTCGTTACATATATACATTCTTTTAGGGAAGCAACATACCTAACTTGGCAACGCCACCGACACTACCTACTTACAAGGCTATACTTATTTTAGTTGGGGAGAGAACTTATCTCATCCTTCGTTTTCGTCCATTTTTACGCACTCAAAGACCATTTCTATCATTCATTCACAACTTGTTCTTAAAGTGTTAATTATAGATTACATATGCATTGAAACTTTTCATTCATGTTTCTCATTCTTACAAGCTTGATCCGTACATCTACTATGTATTCAAACTTTTTCGTTCATACTTATCATTCATGCTTTTCATTCATATAAGTTTGATCCGTACATGTACTACGGATTCAAACTTTTTCATTCATACTATGTTTTGAATCCGTCTCATGGATTCAAACCTTTCTTTCATACTTTTTCATTCTTTTTATGTTTTGAATCTGTCTCGCGGATTCAAACATATCATTCATACTTGATTGGTTTGTTCTTTCTTACGGACTCATACCTTTCTTTCCTAATTTTTCATTCAGCATATAATGCACCCAAGTTACTTGGGAGTGTGACAACTGTGCTCTGTAATCGATGTATAATATAAAACAATGTGCTTTGGTGTTATTATATGTGTTTTGGTGTTATTATGTGTGTAATTTTGTTTGATGATTGATTCGATTCCGATTTCAAGCTTTAAATCGCTTTCTGGAAGGTTATACGCAAACTGGTGCGTAAACGCAGTCAGTTTAACGCAACAAACACTCCGGAATAGTGGCATAGGCTTAACGTACCTTAAATAACCTCCACATAACTTAGAAATAAGTTTTGTATGGTTTGGTGTGTTGAAATCAAGTTTGTTCGATCGCAGGGACTATTTGTGTCAAACTGCGAAACTATACCGATTTGTATAGTAACGAACATTCCGGAACTTGATCATAAGTTAAACATACCCTAAATATCCTTTACATAGCTTAGAAATAGGCTTTGAGGGGTTCGGTATGCTAAAATAAACTTTATTGATCAATAGGGACTAAAAGCGTCAGAAAGTGCATAAGTTTGCATTTTCGCGCATATCTTACGTTCTGAATATATCCGGACATCCAAAATTTATGTAATCATTAAAATATTTTATTTTAGTGATTGGCTTGATAAAATTCCATTCGTCGCTTAATTTGGATCGTTTTTGCGTTAGTTACGACTTCCGTCGTAATTAACCGAATAACGCAACCGTACGACCAAACGAGCCGACATCCGAGATGTTTTTGAGCATGTTTTGAGTTCCCTATACTTTAACATCATTTTAGAGCCTTGAAATAAGGTTAACGGGGCTTAAACGTGCCAAAAATGCATCAAATTCCAAGTTTCTGAAGTGCAGGGACCAAATTGCAATTTCTGGAAACATAGCCCACGCGGGCCGTGTAAGATTAAGCCCTATCTTACGCGGGCCGCGCCAGAGTTGCAGATCAGCAAACTGTTTTTCAGAAATAGTAGCTGGTATTCAGGCCTTTTGTACATGGTTTTAATCATTCTATGGGCAAATTTTGATGGATTTTGAGTGCCCCTTGTATTCTAATACCGTGTGCCCACTTGTATGGCCATGATCGAAGCTCGGTTCCCGATAAACGATCCTAATGG
>JARYGA010013996.1:0-55975 GCA_030545235.1 Helianthus tuberosus
CTCCAGAAAGCGATATAGAGTTTGAAATTGAACAAAAACCAAAACATGAAAAATGTCAAACATAATAAAAAAAATACTGGGATCAAATAACATTGTTTTATTGATAACATAACTGTTTACAATGATTTCAGATACAGGTGTCACAGTCTCCCCTACTTGTGGAAATTTCGTCCCGAAATTTATTTAGGGGAAACTCGTGAGAATAGATGTGGATATTTCGCCTTCATTTGATCTTCACGTTCCCAAGTAAATTATGGTCCACGTTTAGATTCCTAGTGAACTTTGACCAATGGAATACGCTTGCGTTTGAGCCATTTGACTATACGGTCCATGATTTCCACAGGTTTCTCAACAAAATGCATCGTGTTATCAACACGAATCTCATCAAGTTGTATGTGGAGGTTCTCATCAGCTAGACACTTCTTGAGATTGGACACGTGAAAGGTTGGATGAATGTTTCCAAGTTCAGGAGGTAACTCAAGTCTGTAGGCTACCTTACCGATTCTTTTGACGATCTTGAATGGTCCAACGTATCTAGGTGCAAGTTTTCCTGTCTTTCCAAATCTGATCACACCTTTCCAAGGTGAGACCTTAAGTAATACATGATCACCGACTTGAAATTCCAAGGGCTTGCGTCGTTGGTCGGCGTAACTCTTTTGACGGCTTCTAGCTGTCTGAAGGCTATCGCGAACTTTCTTAACCTTATCTGTTGTCTCTAGAATGAGGTCAGGTCCAGTAAGCTGAACCTCACCGATCTCATTACAGCAGACTGGTGAACGACATTTTTGACCATAGAGAGCCTCGAAAGGAGCCATGTTGATGCTGGAGTGATAACTGTTGTTGTAGGAGAATTCAATCAACGGAAGATACGAATCCCAACTACCACCAAAATCGATCACACAAGCTCTAAGCATATCCTCCAAAGTCTGGATTGTTCTTTCAGTTTGGCCATCTGATTGTGGATGATAAGCTGTGCTCAAATTAAGTTGGGTCCGCATAGTAGATTGAATGGTTCTCCAAAAACGAGACGAGAATCGAGCATCTCTCTCAGAAATAATGTTCAAAGGAACACCATGTCTAGATACAATTTCATCCACATAGATTTTAGCAAGCTTGTCAGCAGATAGATCCTCACGGATCGGCAAGAAATGCGCTGACTTTGTAAGACGATCAACAACTACCCAGATGGCATCGTGACCTTTCTTAGTGCGCGAAAGTTTGGTAATAAGATCCATAGCGATGTTTTCCCATTTCCAAACTGGAATATCTGGTTGCTCCAATAAACTAGAAGGATGTTGATGTTCAACCTTAACCTTAAGACAAGTAAGGCATTTGGACACGTACAAGGCAATGTCTTTCTTCATACCAGGCCACCAATACTGAGTATGAAGATCCTTATACATCTTGTCTGAGCCAGGATGAATAGAGTAACGAGACTTATTAGCTTCATCCATAAGCAAGGTGCGAAGATCATCCTAGCTTGGGACCCACAAACGGTCCATGAAATAATATGATCCATTGTTCTTCAGTTCAAGATCAGGCTTAATGTGATAGGGTAATTCCTTACCCATCAAACCTTGTGAAACACAAGTATGTTGAGCCTGAGAAATGCGGGTTTGGATATCAGATCGAGCTTGAATATCAGATTGAACACGAACACAATGAAGTTTGACATGTTCTTTACGACTCAAAGCGTCAGCCATGACATTCGCCTTACCAGGATGGTAGCGAATTTCGCAATCACAGTCGTTTAGAAGTTCAACCCAACGTCGTTGCCTCATGTTGAGTTCTTTCTGATTGAAGATATACTGAAGACTCTTGTGGTCAGTGTAAACCACACATTTTGTACCATACAAATAGTGTCTCCAGATCTTGAGAGCGAACACAACTGCACCTAACTCAAGATCATGAGTGGTGTAGTTCTTCTCGTGTATCTTTAACTTCCTCGATGCATATGCTATGACTTTGTTCCTTAGCATGAGAACACAGCCAAGACCCAAGTTTGATGCATCACAATACACGACAAAATCATCATTACCCTCAGGCAAAGATAGAATAGGCGCATCACAAAGCTTCTGCTTCAAGGTCTGAAATGCTTCCTCTTGCTTGGATCCCCATTCAAAGGGTCTGTTCTTCTGAGTTAGAGCAGTTAGAGGAACTGCAATCTTCGAGAAGTTTTCAATGAAGCGGCGGTAATAACGAGCGAGACCAAGAAAAGAACGAACCTCAGTAGAAGTAGTAGGCGTATCCCAATCCTTAATCGCACTGATCTTGGAGGGATCTACATGAATACCTTGTTCGTTAACGATATGACCCAAAAATTGAACTTCCTTAAGCCAAAATTCACACTTGGAGAATTTGGCGAAAAGTTGCTCTTTCTTCAGGAGTTCCAGAGTAAGACTAAGATGTTGCTCGTGATCAGCTTGTGTCTTAGAATATATCAAAATGTCATCAATGAAAACGATGATGAACTTATCTAAATAAGGCTTGCAGACCCTATTCATCAAGTCCATGAAAACAACAGGAGCATTAGTCAAACCGAATGGCATAATGTAACACCTCGAAAATTTCGGGTTTAATAATAAAATGACACGTGTCATGTAAGACAAAAACGCGTTGAAAACCCGGATTTAATAAAAATGTTTCGGTAGGATTAAAGTGGCGTCATGTTAAATTGTTACCTCTGAACGACCTCATTTATAAATCCCAAGACCCGATTAAATTTTATACACATCTTTATACCTTCAATTCAGAACTTTGGGTTACAATAATAGAAATCAAAAAGCATGATGTGATCCCACAAAGTGAATTGAATGATAAACCGAGATGTACGGGTCTTGCTATTGCATCTAAATCAAACATATCATTATGGTGGGGTTTGATACTGTGCAAGACCGTTTTGGGAGGTCCAGGAGTGTTGGTATAGGACCCAAGATCGAAATAATTGAGTACCTTTACGTAACTTCAACAAACAACAAGGAATTAGCCTCTGATAAGAGGTAGCGCACCGCTACATGTGTAGCGTAACGGTGCGCTACCCCATTAAGTCAACCGGCCCTTCATTGCGGGCTAGCGCACCGCTACATATGTAGCGTAACGGTGCGCTAGCTGGTGCCCAGCGACCAGAAACCTGTTGTTGGCTGTTTTACGCGATTGTGACCGTTTGTATCGGTTTTTATCAGTTATAAACGACCCCTAAACCATCCTAGAGCACTAGGACAAGTGTTCAATGGTTGTGGTTGGTCCTAGAGTGAGTTGTCACTTAGTTGTGGTGAATCCAAGTCCTATATAAAGCCACATTGTGCAACCATCAACCTTCACACTTGCATTTGATCTTTGGAGCATCCTGGAGCATAGGAACTCTCCCTTCTGATCAAAATTCGTGCATTGGACTATTGTAAGTCTTCTAGTTCTTATTTGGTTGTGTTTAGCTTAGTTAATTAGCTAAAAGTCAAACCGTCGTAATTACGGTTTGACTTCGAGATTAGTCACTAATGACTCAGTCTTATCTCGAATTAAAAGTAGTTTTAGAATGGTAATTATGTGGGTAATAAAACCCCAAAAGGGTTTCCCCTGATCACCATCCTAAAACAGGTCAAATGTCGGGTCAAAGCTTTACTTAAAAAGTCAACATTTTGCTTAAATTATCATTTATGCATAATTAGCTATCTAGATCATATATAACCTGTTTGAATATTGTTATAACTTAGAAATAAGTGTAAGAACATGTCCCAACATGTTCAACCCGACTATTTCCTGTTTAGACCCGGTTCGGAACCGAAAGTCACATAGTTTGACTTTTCGGTTGACTTTCAGTTCTGACCCGTTTGGGCATATTTTAGAAATGCCTCAGAGCTTAAATTGGATTAGGATACATGTTAGAACAACCCTCTGTGATCGTACACCTTGGTTCACTAGTTATCCAATTAATATGCAAGTTTCTGTTAAATGCTCATACGTGGACCGTTATGCCCTTATTGCCTTAAATCATAATTTATGAAAATGTAAAAGTGTAGAATCCTTAATTACTGATATATAGACTTGTATGCAAAATTTGACATTAGTTTGACTTATAGATTAAGAGTTATGCCCATGTCGCTAAATTAAGGCTTTATGTTAACAATATGGCGCAATTAGCGTAAAGCCTAATTAAACATACTTTTTGACATCAAATCTTTTACCCACTGATCTTAAATATTATTTTGGGATTTCTAAAGATTTTTAATTAATTTTAGGCTGAGCATAACTCATAGTCGTAGGCTTAATCCGGTAATTGACGGTTTTGCCCTTACGGGCCATAAAATGAGTTTTACACATCTAAACGATTCCAAACCTTTTGCTACTGATTAGTTATGATAAATAAATTATGTTAAGCCTTCTGGAAATATAAAAATATCAGAATTAAGTATCGAACCCGGTAATGGCCTTTAATCGCCATAATTAGCGTTATTAGCGCATAGTATGTCTTAGAATCATATTGGACATACCCGGGTCGATACCTACTGATATAAGAGGCAAATTATGATAATTCAACAGTAAGCAAAGGTTGATAAACTCAGACTTCGTTTTTGAGCTTTTCGGCTTATGTGAAATTACCAAAATACCCCTACGGGGCATAGTTTGGTTAAATATGATAAATTTCACATACATGACTTAGCCTACTGTTATAACACATTAAAATAAGTATGTTTACTGTTTACATCAGACCTGTAACTCAGTTGAACATATAAACGCTTTTACAAACTTTAAAATGACCAAACTACCCCTACGGGGCATAGTTTGTGTTTAAATTAGTTCGGGGCATAACGAAAGACATCCTACTGATGTTATAACATATTTGAAGCATATTAACTTAGGAAACCTGTATATGGCTCTTACGGATACCCGTTACGCATATTACGCGTTCGGCTCGGTCTATGTAACAAGTTTACATGAAATAGCCGAAACGGGTCAAACCTTATCGGTTTTATCTAAAAATCCAGAATGTGAATAATAGACCCATATTAAACAAGTCTTCAAACTTGTCGGGTCTGAATCACATTCTATCCGGTTTTCGCTTAATCGTGCGTACGAACCGTATCTTCGAAACTAGCCGGTCTAAGCTTAAGCATAATTAAAGACCCGCTAGGATTCTAATAGGTTATATTTAACCTTCGTTCCAGATTAGGAGAAACAGTAAAAGCTACTTGCTGTTTGACTATTGTGACTATACTTTGCATCAGGTAAATACTTTTAACTTATTTTCCCTATACGGGCTTGGGTTACGGTACATAGCGTACCGCTTGATCGAGCATCAAATCTTCCACGCTTAGTGGTTAATTGAATAATTTGATCGGCTCGTTTTAAACAGATGTGTTTACTTTACAGCCTTTGGGGGGTTAATGACCATGTCCCGGATATCCTCGGCATTATCTTACGAGATAGCCACGACCTGAGCACGGGGTGTAGGCGTACTCCCGTGTATAACTCACATAAGTGGTGTGTCTATTGATCTTTAACCCGGAATACGTTCCGGGCTACTGAACGCATAAGTAACATGTAAATCGTTCACAAGATTATAATATTAAATAATTCTCCCAAGTTAATAAAAATGTTTATGCCATGTGCATCCAAACCAATTTTCAATCATTTTATAAAATGAGTCAGTTGAATGTATTTACCAGTGTAAACTGACGTATTTTCCCAAAAAGATTAAATGCAGGTACTAGGCGAAATAGGCTGGGATTCTCCTAAGCATCATTAGAAGTCTCGCAAACTTAGAGATACCGAAGTCTGTTGAACCATAAACAATGTTTTTAAATTCGATTCTACTGTGGATAAACACCGGATAATTGTGACTTTGTTTACAATAAATAAATTTGGTTGTATCTTATTTAAATTGCTTCCGCTGTGCATTATTATATTGTGTTGTTTGACTATTACGTTGCCAACCACGTCACGATACTCCCCCACCGGGCCCACCGGTGACACGTGGAAATCGGGGTGTGACACATAACAGGGAACTCATAATGCCCATATCGAGTGCGGAATGCTATCTTGGGAATGTCTTCTTCATGCACACGGAGTTGATGATACCCAGAATGCAGATCAATCTTTGATAAGTATGAAGCACCTTGTAACTGATCAAAGAGATAATCAATGCGAGGTAGGGGATATCGATTCTTGATGGTAAGCTTGTTAAGCTCACGGTAATCGATTCACATCCTGAAAGATCCATCCTTCTTCTTGACAAAAAGAATGGGAGCACTCCAAGTTGAAAAGCTAGGACGAATAAAACCTTTGTCAGAAAGCTCCTGAAGCTGCTTAGACAACTCTTGCATCTCAGATGGTGCAAGATGATATGGAGATCTGGCAATAGGATTTGCACCAGGTACAAGATCAATACGGAACTCGACTTGGCGCGCTGGGGGTAAACCAGGTAACTCTTCAAGAAACAACTCAGGATAATCCCGAACAACAGGGATATCTTGAATGGATTTACCTTTGCCTTTATCTGCTACAACATGTGCCAAGAAGGCCACATAGTTCTTTCGCGGATACTTCTGAGCCTGAGTATAAGACATGAGCTTGAGACTACTAGCAGGTTTCTTACCACATACCTGTAGGATCTCACCTGTTGAGAGCGGCACACGAACAATCTTCTCAAAACAAACTACCTCTGCGTGATGCTTGGCTAACCAATCCATACCCACTATAACGTCAAAACTCCCAAGTTGCATTGGCGTGAGGTCGATGGGAAAAAATGATTGTTAAGGTTCAATTGGCAGTTACGAAAAACAGAATCGAGAACAACAGGTTCACCACTAGCAAATTCTACTGTTAAAGGCTTTCCTAGTTTTGTTCTAGACACGCGAAGCAATGGCTCAAAAGATAACGACACAAAACTCTTTTCGGCACCTGAATAAAAAAGAACAGAAGCAGATTGATTGTTAACAAAGAACGAACCGTTCACCACCTCGTTGTCTGCTTACGCCTCAATAGCATTCATATTGAAAACTTGACCTCGAGCCTGAGCCTGATTCTGATTTGCATTAACCAGCCTTGGACACTGGTTTCGATAATGAGTCAGGTCCCCACAATTATAGCACGAACCAGGAGGAAAATGAGGTCGTGCAACTTGTGCTTGCTGTGGAGCAGGCAGTTGAGCAGCCTGCTGAGCTGGGTTATGGGTTACTTGATTCGGAGCAAAGCGACAAGCATCAGAAAGATGACCCGACTTCCCACAATTGGTACAGAAACGACACGGAACTTGCGGTTGATGGTGGCTATTGCATCTGTTGCACAACGGTGCATTCCCCGCATACCGTTTCTTCGTTGGTGGTTGTGCAGGTTGGTTGGGAGCTGCCTGATTAGCTTGGGTAGTGACAGCAAAATTCTGGGAAGCCTTACGCTTCCTAGACCCCTTCGAGGAACCATTTTCCTTGCCCTTCTTGTTCTTACCCTTCTTGCTTTCACCCTTATCAGATGACTGTTTCTTACCCTTGTTACCCTTCATGTGTAGCTAACCCTTTCGGACCTGTGACTCAGTCAATGTCGCAGCTAGCTCGATTGCCTGACGGACTGTGGTAGGGTTACTACTAGTGACGATGTCTTGTACGGAGTCAGGTAAGCCATCAATATACCTCTCGATAGCCTTCTCAAGTGGGGTAACCATGGTAGGACAAAGCAAACTCAACTCCTCATACCTAACAGTGTAAGCCCTGTGCTCACCACTATCATGCTTCAAGTCATCTAACTCCCTTTCTAAAGCCCTTAGTTCATGACGAGGACAAAACTCCCTCATCATAAGAGCCCTAAGTTCAGCCCAAGTTTGTGCTAAAGTAACCTCAGCACCACGGTCTCTCATAACCCCGTTCCACCATGTAAGAGCCATCTTCTGAAACACACTGGAAGCAAACTCAACTTTCCGATTTTCAGGACACTGAACGTGACGGAACGTACTCTCAATGCTCTCGAACCACTGTAGGAGCCCAATTGCTCCTTCAGAACCACTAAACTTGAGTGGTTTAGCCGAATTGAAACTCTTGAAATTGCATGGAGCATTCTGGTTATTGTTGCCTTAGTTCACTTGAGCAATAATGTCTGGGAGTACAACAGCCATATACTGTGCCATGATATCTGCCATTTCGACATTAGATAGCGGATTTTCGCGTCGAGGAGGCATTCTAAAAAGAGGAAACATGAGAGGAAACGAGTGAGATGATTTAGATGAAAAGAATGAGATGAAACAAAAATTGACAAAAGCAAAGATGGTGGTCATTCGTTTGTTACCACAAAGCAAACAAACAACACACAGCGACTAATCAAAGTAAATGGGTCAAAAATAATGTATCGTGAAGACATGCTCGCCTATAAGTGAACACTCACCCCAAGAGTTCCCAGGTAAGAGTGACTGGTCCGATTATGTGGATTTGTACGAACACTCTAGCCTTAGACAGAAAACTCAGGGTACAAGCATTCACCCTTCCAGTTTGCACGTGTTCACACTATTTAGAACCCAAAACTTTGACTAGATTTTGAAAACTTGGAAGGCACAAGGCCAAAAGAATCATTCAAAAACGATGATTAAATTTTCAAAATCATTATGAAAAATCGAAGGGTTCAAAACCTTATAACAAATCATTTAAAAAGATATGATTGATTTTCAAAAATCATTTTGGAAAAAATGGGTTCTTGTTTTGGTAATCACCTAAGGATAGGTGAAGTGCATGTTTTAAGATCTAAACACAAGATAACTTGTGTTGGGGTCCTAGAAAGGTTATAGTCTAGGTCAAAGCATTACTAATAACCTAATTCCCTATAACCACTAGCTCTGATACCAACTCTTCTGTCACACCCCGACCACGTAAAACAACAAAACGTGGCGAAAACGTCGGGGAGTGTTGTAACAGAATTATTGTTTCACAACCATGGTATTTAAAGTTATGTTTTATTTATAAACAAAGGTGGAATACATTGTCTTAAAACAAGAAACAAAGAGAACATATCATGTTTAAACTAGTCTATCTTCATTTTAAGTCACTAAGGCACAGGTCCGCCTAACTGTGTCACGATCATCCTATGCAACAGCTCCTGAAAACACATGTGAAAATAGGTACGTCAGCATAAAAATGCCTATGAGATACATAGATTTTGTGAAAATAGGATTCATGACTTGAATTTAAAGAGATGTTTAATAAAAAATTGTCATGAACCTTGTTAAGTGTTTTCTTTTATAAATCATATGAAAAATGTGATAAGAAAATCAGATTATATAAAAGAAAGGTGTATGATTAATTAAATAACCAAATAAAATGAGTTTTATAAAATAAACTGTTTGTAAACAATGTCTTGTGAAAAATATGTTATATGTCAAAATTGAAATAATTTAAATAACGCTACGATATGCAATATCATACAAGCACTTATATATAGGAAGTACCAGCGGCGTATCCACTATGCTTGTATCATATTACACACGCCTCGTTACTCAAATCACTTACCCAAACAAACCACCAATATAAATTGTCCATGTTTAAACCAATTGTCAAATGTTATTGTGTAAACCATGTCAAAATGTTTATGTCAATGTAAATCATGTAATGTGTAAACCACTGTTAAATGCTTATGTCAAATGTAAATCATGTAATTCGTAATCAAATGTGATGTATGGTAAGTGAAATGTATCAACTAAACCATAGGTAAAATGCACAAAAACAACTTATTGAAGTAAAACATAGTTTAAATCAAAGTTATGTTTTGTGGAAATGAATGCTATACTGATACAAACATCTATGCGGTATTCTAAAATGCATACATTCAAGCCTTGAGACTGTGGCGATAAACCCTTAAACAAGTTAAAGGTTTATCTAAGTTATGTGTATCGAATTCGGTCATTCCTTCCATCCAAACATACCTAGGATTTCAGGAATGGGGGTTGTCAATTCCTATGGTACCACTACCTACTAACGAACAGCGTGATCAATGTTAATGAATGTATTTTTGTCCCATTTAAACAAACCAAATGTCATACCAAAATGTAAGCATGTGATGTAATGTAAATGTACTAAGTATGCAAAAAATGGACATACATAGCATGTGATGTAAAACAAATGTACTAAGTATGTAACAATGAACATACATAGCATGAAAAGGTAATGTAAAACAATGCACTAGGTATGCACTAAATGGACATACATAGCGTGAAATGTAGTGTAAAACGATGTACTAAGTATGCACTAAATGGACATACATAGCATAAAATGCAATGTAAAACGATGTACTAAGTATGCAACAAATGGACATACATAGAAAAAACACACTGAAATCATGTACTATAAGTGTACTAATGAACATAACAAACATATGATATGAAAACATGGAAAGCATGAAAGTAACAACTAGGCACATGTGTTTCACCACAAAACATTTGAAAAACAGTAAAAGAGGGGTCTATGTACTCACTTGAGATTTCTCAATAGTCTTTAGATAACCACCAAGCAATGCTTGAAAGATCACGAAATCAAACGGCACAACGGGTCCAAGAATGGAAGTTTTGATCTAATAATTCCCAGGTATGAAGGTTTTATCCTTCAACTTAGGGAAAAATCTGATCAAATGTGGGTTTCAAGTGCAAAGGGGGTGGGGTATTTATAGTTTTCGGAGAGCCGTTAAGATCGTTCATCGAAAACCAAGCTTTGATCTCCACCGTACACATCATACCCACTGATTTGAATACCATGGGCACCTCCAAAAGAGCCCATAGGATCATAAAAACCATTTGCAAGTGACCAAAACAGCTGGAAACAACTGGAAAATGAATTCTGCTGAACTGGGACATGGATACCGACCGCATCCACAAGTCCATACGGTCCGCATGGACCCTGCAGACCAGCAAACTTTCGTAAAAAGTCAGTTTTGGTCCCTGTGTGCGTATTGATGTGTTTTGGCACTTCTAACACATGTCAAACCTATTTTCAAGATCCATAAGGATGATAAAACATAGGGAACTTAAAATATGCTCAAAAATATGTCGGATGTCAGTTCGTTTGGCCGTACGGTTGCGTTGTTCGGTTAATTACGACGGAAGTTGTAACAGACGCGAAAACGATCCAAATTGCGAAACGAATAAAGTTTTATCATGCTAATCACTAAAATAAAATATTTTAATGATTACATAAATTTTTGGATGTCCGGATGTATTCAGAACGTAAGTTATGCGCGAAAATGCAAACGTATGCATATTTTGACGCTTTTAGTCCCCGAATGACCAAAAAGTTTATTTTAGCACACCGAACCCCTCAAAGCATATTTCTAAGATATGTAAAGGATATTTATGGTATGTTTAACTTATAATCATGTTCTGGAATGTTCATTAAAGTACGAATCGGCAAACTTTCGTAGTTTGTCAAAATTAGTCCCTGTAAGCGAGTAAACTTGATTTTGCCATACCAAAGCCTTCAAAACTTATTTCTAAGTTATGTAAAGGTTATTTTGAGGTATGTTAAGCATATGTTGATGTTCCAGGGTGTTTGTCGCGTTAAACTGATTACGTTTACGCACCAGTTTGCGTAAAACTCTCAAGAAAGCGATATAGAGTTTGAAATTGAACAAAAACCAAAACATGAAAAATGTCAAACATAATCAAACAAATATTGGGATCAAATAACATGTTTTATTGATAACAGAACTGTTTACAATGATTACATACACAGGTGTCACATGCGTTTACATTATTCCCAAGTATTTTGCTCATTTGATTCAATTGGGTATTTTTAATTTGTCCCATTTACCCTGTCCTTACTACATCAGATGTAAATATGTCCATCATAAAAAGTTCATGGTACCATGTGTTCACCACTTACTTGGCCAGAGTAAGCGATCAACACCTGGTATACATGACCTTTTTATTATTTTCACATTACACCCCATGTAAGTAATGCCTCTATTTGTTTCTCTTGGAAGCAATATCCCGGATAGGTTTTCTATTCAGGGTTTTCCAAGTTTTCAATCTACATATGCAACTTTCAATCTCTACGTATTTGTTGCATATTACTATTTGTGCAATTAAATTTAAAATGTGCACCTGATAATGCTTGCCCTAACGGGCTTCTCTTGCCATTAGCCTTGTTCGCGATCGCCACGCCATTTAGGTCCTTGGTGAGCATGTTCTACTTGTCGTACTTTGGACCATTCCTCCGTCAATTCCGCAATTTGTTAGACTCCCGCTACCTTTAGATGCGAGTGTCCTTCAACTAAAACATTTACAAGGGTTAATAATATCAACTTCAATAATCGCCCGTATTGTAATACAAGGCTTTTTCTACTATACGCGTCAACGCGCGAAATTTCGCCAACTATAGCAATCATTTTAATTGGGCTAACATGTATTACATGATAACCCTATGTGTTATTTACAACACTTTAGCATGCTAAACCATTAACATACATGTACTTACCGGATTTGTGATCAAGCCTCGAACCGAACACTTTATTCTTTTAACCTTGAGCTCTGATTACCAACTTGTAAGACCCTTTGTTTGTTTCTAAGATTTGCGTGTAAATATCTACTATAGTCGTCTTTATAAGATTACACATACATTGACAATACAAATTTTTCAAAACATTTAAGAATTTAGACAATTCAACATACTATACAAATATTCGTCATTTAAAAATGAGACAACGAATTCAATCGCGGAAGCTTGTATCTTGCTCGTGTTCGGTTCTTCTACTTGCTTGATCGTCATCTGGGAGCCTTAAAAAGATTTACCTAAAATTCAACCACCATAAACATCGGTTATGATAGTTGAATAGTGCTTTTAACAAGTTCTCAAAGCTAAAAAATCAAAATAAATAACAAATTTCGGATTTTATACCCGTTGCGTGGCGCGACGGGCTTCACATCTTTTGTCGTGTGGCGCGACAATCGTCGCGGGACGCGACCCTTAAATCGATTAGCGGTCGCGCGGCGTGAGCGCTTGTTTTCGGTAGAATGTTATCTTGGCTGATTCTGCAAATACCCAGCTCATTTTCTCAAACTTAACATAGACAAAAACATGCATAACTTTTGAACTACCTATCCGTTTTACGATCCGTTTCTTCCTATGTGATCGTAATTTAATTCTCCATCATATGGAGTTAAAATTCAATATTCAAACTAATAAAATTCTAAATTTTTAAGCCTTCGGCTTATTATGCAAATTCAACATTTTGACCTGTTTATAATTTAAAACACCAACTTGTTTCTAAATAATCAAAATACATACATCAATGCATTTATCTCAAGATCTCAAGCCCGGGTTCATACCTTCTTATGAAATACGCCACTAGTACACAAGCTATGCGCATAAATCCATTTTGACCCGTTTAATGGATTTTGAGCAATTTAGTCTAAAACCCGCTCTTTTCTTTTCGCACTTTACATTTCCATATTTTAAGTATCTACCCTTATTCCATGATCATAATGCAAGTTCCTAACCATTCCATATGTATCGTTTGCCCAATTTACCATCAAGGGCTTTTTGGTAAATTTTAGTCCCTCATTTTACGACGAAGGACTTTCACTAGTATTTGACCAAATTTCACTTTTACCTATAAATCCAATTATGCGTACCTGGCTCGAGTCGACCCATAGACCCGTTTTGTGCCTTGCATTAGTTAACCAATATTCTATGGCGTAGCATTTACCCAATTGCTATTCGCTCCTGTTACATACTACTTGACAATCACTTAGTCGATATTGTCAAATGGTGTATCATCACCATTTGACCCGTTTGGACTTTAAAACCAACATTTACATAAATTAGAATGAAAACGTGGTTTTAATTTCCCATTTCACCCATCCGACCCATTTCGGATTTTTACCACTAGATTCTTTTCTATTAGCTTCTATTCTCATTATTAAATTACACTATAAGGTAATCTTAACGAGAATTCATAAATTCTTAGTCATTCTTAGACTAAATCACCGTTTCGCCCCTTATACCATAAACCATGGTTTTCATCATTCATATTTGTTCCGACTTGTATCAATCGTGTCGGAACCTTTATTTCAGATATTACATTAGTCACATTATAGTTTGTAAAATAAACATGTATCCTACAAAAGGGTGTAAGTTTTACTTACCTTGCATCCATGCCACGCTTTCTTTCCGTACTTGCTCCATTTGACCCGCTTCATCCACAAGCTTTCACTAAGCTTGTTAAGCGTCAAACTATCACCATAATTTCCACAAGGTAGTTAGTTTAGTCATTCCAAATCATGACCTTCACACCTTATCAATCTTTTTACCGTTATTATTTATTGAACTTCATCATAGGTCGGTTTGACTTTTAAAAGTCAAACCACCAATTGACACATAGGAGTGCACTAACAAGTTTACAAAACTTAATTTAGGCACATTATCAACCACTTAGTAAGCATCATCCTTTGAGATGTCATATTAACTAACATGTTATCCATTTCATACATCAAGTAACAATAAATCAACATGTAATTGTAATCATTGTAAGCACATATACACGTTAACCACCATAATCATGGGTTTAACTCTTGTATGAAGACCCACTTCTAATCACTTATGAACTCTTAACAAAAATCTCTAATTTGTTCAAATAGTTCATTCATGCTAGTTAGTATGATGTTTATAAACACCAATACAACATCAATTTGTCGAATCATCAAAACCCATTTATCACATACTAGGTTAATCTTTCAATCACTAGTTTATGGCACTAAATCACCAATTTCACATCTAGGGTTGGGTTTGTTCGTAGCCTTGTACTAATGCCATTTTCATTATAACATCAAACATTGAATCTCAAATTTCGTTTATGAATGTTCATCCAAATTTCGAAACATCATCAAATGACAAAATTCTACATACCTTGTGATCTTCTAGCTTGGTTGATCACTAATTTAGTTAAAGCCCAAGTTTTCTAGCTCGATTCCCTTTGATTTGCTGAATTTTCGTGAGTTTAGGGTTTTCAAAGAGAACCCTCTTTTGTTCTCCAGTACGTTCGATCCAGAACACACACTTTGTGTATGTTTGGAGTTTTAATTTTTTTGTTTTAATAATAATTAGGAAAAATTACACTTTTCGTCCTTTATGTTTGTATCAGATTGCAATGGATAGCCTTTAACTTCAATAATTACAGTCACAATCCTTTATTTACAAAACCTATTACACCCTACGTCCTTTAGCACTAACCATGTTAAAATTTTCAGTTAACTATAGCATGTGCATTGCATATGAGGGTATATTAGTAATTTTACCTATTATATTTAAAGTATATTTTATTTTCTAATGTCTCTTTCTCAAAAAAAACCAAAAAAAAAATCCCAAGATTTGCAAAAATACGACACAACGTAAATTTACCCCTTTTCACCCACATCTTCATCATCCATTCAAGTATCTGTGATAACATCATCACTCAACAATCTGAAAGAAATAATATTAATTCAATGTGACAAATCTTCTTCAAATTAATATTAAGCGACGGTTATAGAACCGAATCCAGAACCCTAGTTCAACCGATGAAGCCACCAGTTCATTCGGCGTCCCGTCACGCTCGGAAGAAATAGTCACCGCCGCTAATCCGTCTTCATGTTTATCGACACGTGTCTCGTAGCCGGAGAAAATTGTAGATCTGAAGGTCACACTGGTGGTTTCCCCTTCATCCAGAGATATGGGGGAAATGTGAAGGTCACATTGGTGGTTTCCCCTTCATCTGAATCTTTTGTCTATTGCCGGAAAAGAGTCTACCGCCGGTAACAGAGTGTGGGTCTCTTTGTTGATATGCATCAGTGTTACAGCGATGGTTGATGGTGGGGATTGTGATGAAGATGAAGGGAGAGAGAGAGAGAGAAAGAACACACTGGGATTTGGGGGGTTTAAAATTTCAAGCACTTGTTCTTTGTTTGATTCCTGAAGATGACCTGCATTGATTCCTGAAGATAACATGCTGTTAAAGTGTTCAATCGAGATAGAGGCGGTGATATAGTGTGGTGGATCTGATTTTGTGTTTTACTTATAAATTTATTTTAGGTAAAAGGGTAAAATTACAAAAGTACCCTCATGTGCCTTGCACATGTTATACTTAACTGGAAATTTTAATTAGGTTAGTGCTAAAGGACCTAAGGTGTAATGTTTTTATCATAAAAAGGACCTTGGTTGTAATTATTGAAGTTAAAGGCTATCCATTGCAATCCGATATAAACATAAAGGACGAAAAGTGTAATTTACCCTAATAATTATTTTCACACTTAGCCCTTTTAGTCCCTCTAGTTTCCAAAAGTTATAAAAAAGTCAAATAAACAAGTTCCTTCATTATTTTAAAACACTTAACTAACTAGGTTGATATTCCTAGTTACATAGTAGATCCCGGGAGTTATAACCTATTTTATTTTAAGTCTCGTTAACTCAGGCTTCTTATAAATTTACTTTTCTCAAATCATTTATTCTCCTTTTAATTAATATTAGGATTATTTGTTTAAATCCTAATATTCACCTAGTTAGTTTTTACCACTAACGGTACTTTACCCGTTCAAAATTATTAACGTGGTTTGATTTCCAAACCCGTTTTCGGGGTGTTACAAGTGGCAATCCGATCGGGTGGCAATCCGGTCGGACGACAATCCGTCCCGACTATCCTTTCATCTTGACACTTGACTCATTTGAAGTTTTTGAAGTTTTGAACGAGGTACATTGATAACATGCTTGAACAACAAAACCCTCGACCTGGCTCAAGTGACTCGACCGAACAGGAATCACCCTAGTCCGATCGGTTCACGGTTCGAGTCGGTAGTTCATGTTCAAACCGGAAGGCAATACCTCTTGGATAGAATTCAGATCTGGAACCGATACATCACCAAGAATGGGTAGAAGATCAGAACTAGCTCCGATTCCATCGGGTTTGAGTGCATTGAGTGTAAAAGAGTTGAAAGAAAGTTAGAAAACCATCTTTCAATCCTTTTCACCATGAATATGTTCAGATCTATGAAAGATCTTTGTTTATTCATGTGGAAATCATTCAGATCTCAGTTGTTCTTGGTGGATTGAAGCCAAACATGAAGTTCATAAGAACCCCATGATGACATCATCCTATGACACCTCAAATCTAGTAATTTCATGGTTAAAAGTTAAGATTCAAAAGATAGAAAGGTGTAGGAATGTGGGTAGATTAAGAAAGTACAAGATTTAGGTTGAAAACTTACCAGATTTGAGAGAAATCGGAAGAAATGCGGGCTGGAGAAAGTTGGGTGAAGAGAGAGCTGTCAACATCAAATGATGTGACAAAGGAGGGTATTTATAGGGTTTCCATAAAAGGAAAGGGGAAAGGTGGCTGGTCGATCGAGTGACAACCCGTTCGGGTGGCAGCTCGATAGAGTGGCACCTCGATCGGGTGGCAGCTCGATCGAGTGGCACCTCGATCGGGTGGCAGCTCGATCGAGTGGCACTTCGATCGGGTGGCAGCTCGATCGGCTGGCCACTCGATTGGAGTGGTTGGCGCAACGAGTTTTGCAGTTTTGCTTCGAGTGTTGAGCGTTGCGATGCGATTCGAGAGAGCGATGCGATAGATTTACTAATCAAATTACTTTTAATCCCAACTACTATATCTAACATACAATCACTCTAATTTAACTTGCGTTTAGCGTTTTCGATTCAATTTACGATGCGATAGATTGCGATTTCGATTAACACCTCAACATAAACATAACATGCACAAGTAACACATAAATAACTGATGCGTGTGAAGTGTGTATATAAGTTTAAGTATATTTTAAGCCCTTTAACACTTTCTTTAGCCAAGTTTTAAATTTATAAAACACGATATTTACTAACACTAAACACACATATGGGCAAGTGCACCCATCGTGAGCGTAGTATAGTGTTGGTAAGATACCGAGGTCGTCCAAGGACACAAGAGCTTTTAGTACCGGTTTATCCTCAATGTCTAATCAAATCAAAAGTTAGAAAAAAGGTTTTAAACTAAGAAAATAAAAACTAACTAAAATGCTGAAAAATAAAAATAAAAGTAAAACAGATAGACAAGATTAATCACTTGGCTCCGACTCGTGTTTAGTGTAACCTTTGATTATTTCCGCACTTTTGCACTTTATTAAGAGATTATCTTAGTTATTGTAGTAGGCCCCTCTTTTGGAGGTGACGTTACCCTCAACCCAGTAGTTTGAGTCAGCAGGGATACAATCCTAAAGGGTTGGATTATTGAAAGATAATTAATTAAGTTATTATTGCATATTGTGGTAGGCCCCTCTTTTGAAGGCGATGTTACCCTCGGCTAAGTAGTCTGAGTCAGCAGGGATACAGTCCTAAGTAGCCAGGTTAAAGTTTTAATAGTAGTTTAACTTATGAGGGGATCAAAGAGTTTGGACCCCCGCCATCCAATACCGTTAAGTATTGAAGGAGGTCCTACTAAATTTGACCCAGGTCCTTTGCAGGATCTATATACTGAACAATGGCAAGACTCTTACCAAACCGTTCCCTTAACCCCCGACCAGGTAGCCAACATACCTCCATATAGACCATGGAGATATGAATGGTGAAAATCTATTATTTTATATAGACAGGAAAATAATGCCAAGACAGCACGGACAAACGATAAGGAAGAATCACCTTCAACATAAGAAACTAGTTATTAAAGTCATTAATACATAACCAATTAAAAAGTGCGAAAAGATTGAAAATAAAAAGTATTACACTAGACACTTTGTCTTCACCAAGTGATGTAAGAGACTTAGGCAAACATGGCCTTGATTGTCAAGAACTCTTACTATCAATCTTGGATCCCGAGACGACTCACACACTCTATGATGGACAATGGATGATGGTGGTGGATGATGGTGTTATTGTCACACCCCGACCACGTAGAACATACAAAACGTGGCGGAAACGTCGGGGAGTGTTGTAACAGAATTAATTGTTTCATAACCATGGCATTCAAAGTTGTATTTTATTTATCAACATAAGAGTTACATTGTCTTAAACAGGAAATAAAGAGTTCAGAGCATAATTAAACTAAGTCTATCTTCATTTTATGTCTCTAAGGCACAGGTCTGCCCTAGTGTCACGATCATCATCCTACGCAAAAGCTCCTGAAAACACATGTGAAAATAGGTACGTCAGCATAAAAATGCCTGTGAGATACATAGGTTTTGTGAAAATAGGATTCATGACTTAAGTTTAAGAAAAAGTTGTTTAGTAAAAGTCAGTCATGAACCTTGTAATTTGTTTTGTTTTATAAATCATTTAAAAAGCGATAAGATCAAATGATATGTATAAATAAAGGAATAGTGTGTGGTTAAATGTATAACCAAGTAAAATGAGTTGTATAAAGTAAATTGTTTGTAAACCAAAGTCTTGTAAAAATCGTGTTGCTTGTGTAAAATGTATAAGTCCAAATTGAATGATTTAAATAACGCTATGATATGTAATATAATACAAACACTTATATATAGGAAGTACCAGCGGCGTATCCACCATGCTTGTATCATATTACTCACATCTCGTTACTTAAGTCATTTAAACAAACCACCAATGTAATAAGTCTATGTTTAAACCAATAGTCAAAAGTCCTTGTATAAATCATATCAAACGTTAATAGTCCAAAAGTAGTCAAGTAATGTGTAACAAATGTTATGTATTATAAGTAAATTATTGTCACATAATCCAAATGTAAAAATGTACAAAACAAAGTATTTTGAATATATCAAAAAGTTATGTTTTGCAAAGTAATGCATGTTACATTGATACAAACATTTATGTGGTAAGTTAACGCATACATTCAAGCCTTGAGACAGTCGGATAACCCTTTCTGTAAGGCCCTATAATGGTGTAGGTTTACGCCTATCTTTATCAAACACAAATATGGGCTATTGGGCTTAGCCTTGTAGTGGGTTAGATAGTAATGGAATAAGCCATGTGGGCTAATTAGTGATTTGGGCTTGTTTGGTTAGTAATATTGTGCATGTGGGCCTGGCCCAGTCTGTAACTAGGTCACCCTATGTAACTATAAATAGGGTGAACCTAGGTTATTAGAAGGTTAGACATTTTAGTGAGGTTCTTCATAAATTTCGATTTCTTGGTGGGTGTACCAGACGGTTCTCTAGAAACCGTGTGCACTTTGAGTGTTATTCAATCATTCAAGTTCTTGTTCTTATCACTTTCATCAGTATTCCGCACTCGTGATTGTGATTTTGATATCCGGTTAATAGTTTTGGGACTTACAATTGGTATCAGAGCCTAAGTAGTCTTGCGAAGGCTCGGTTTTAATCGGATATTTTTTTTGAAGATCGAAGAACAAGAAGAAATTATTGAAGATCTCGAAGAACAGTTAAAAATTGTGTGTTTGATTCGTTTGAGGAAGAGAAAGAAGGTGTTTGCATGTTTCTAGGAATATTGGTGAAAAGAATTGATTGAGTCTCCTTAACTAGTGGGATTTGATTGAGAAACTTACCTACAGATATTAAAAGGTGTACGAGATTACAAAATAGTTTCCAATTAAAGTGAAGTGTGCAACCAATCATCATTTGTGCGACTGAAATTGAGATTGTGGTGCAGATTGTGCGATTGAAAATTCAAACTTGTGCGTTTCCAAAGTCAACAGTTTGTCGAACCACCATTCCAGACATAACCCGACCTGCTACCACGTCTGATTTCAGCCACCGTACACCACCGGAGATACACCAAACCATCCATCTACCGGCAACACTCATCATCGTTCATCTCAGGTCATCGTTTTATCATCTCCGATCAACCGCCGCAACAGTAAACCACCACCACTCCATCAACAGTCACCGTTCATCATCTTCATCATCTCCGTTTCGGTATCGAGTTCGAGTTCAAGTTCGGGTTTCCGTTATCGCACTACAATCAACGATCACCACAGCCACCATCATTCCTCCACACCGTTCATCTTCATTACCACCTGCAACTAACTCCGTTCACCGTCACCGGCGACGTTCGACTGTCACCATCATCACCACTACACCCTCATTCAACCTACATATTCACTGTTAACCACCGTCACCTTCATCCTCCATTACCTTCACGACACCATCGCCTCCATATTACAACTGTTCGTCTGACGTTCTTCTCCGACACACTCAGGTTATCATCTTCGTCAACTACCGTGTTCCACCATTTGGCACTCATCGGAGCATCATATTTGAACAACATAAATTGAAGTTGTTGTTGTTGCTTGTTGTTGATTGATATCAACGAAGAAGAAGACAACCGAAATATCTTCTTGGCGGCTGAGGGTATAATAGGGTTTTGGTACGGGGCGTTTAAAACGAAGAAGAAGAAACAGAATTTCAGTTTCTTTTTGTTTATATTAATCATAATAACAATAATATCTTTTATTACTTTATATAAAAGTTAAATAATTCTACAAAAAAAAGGTGTTTTTATAAACAATAATAAAAAAAACAGGGGGTTTTGTTATTGGTGATAAGTTTTGACAGGTTTGGAGGCGCGGTAACGGAAGCTGGTTTGTACGTGTTGCAAAGGGTTTGAATTAAGTGAGTACACGAGTTCTCGCTTCGACTTGTGCTGTGCGATTTGAGCAAGTGTGTGGCCACGGTTTTAACACTCCGGTTCGGCAAAACGCACATTTTTGGGGGATAACATTTTCGGGGGATCACATCTTTGGGGAATCACATTTTCGGGGGATCATACTTTCGGGGGATCACCGTTAAAATTCTTAAAAATTTCTTCTAAGAGAGAAGTGCTTGAGCAGGAATTTCAAGGATTCAAATACTCATATGGTGAATCTATAGAAGCACTTACAGGCCAGTTTGCTGAACTGCTATCTGAAATGGAGAAGGCTGGGATTGAGGTGTCTAATCGCACGAGCAACACAAAGCTTCTAGATGTTATAAAAAAGATTCCAGATCAGGCAAACTGTAGTTGGTTTAGAAATGTTAATGAGATAATTGTGACAACCGACTGCTATTGTTACAAAATGAAGCCGGATGAGCTGATCTCACTCATCAAGTCATATAACAATGCTGACAAGCAGTCTACTCAAGATATTCAAATGAATGACTACACTCCTTCTGAGGCTGAGGTATGTGTAGATGATGTTTGTTGTACTGAAAAATGTAGAAAGAAAGTAAAAGGTTTTAAAGAACAGGCTCAATCGCTTACTATGCAACTTCAAGATACCAGATCCAGTAGTTATGAAATTAAAAAGAAACTGGGTGGGTATAAGGATATGGTGGAGGCGCAAAAGCGTGATATCTGAAAGTTGCATAGCGATCTAAGCGAAGCGAACTGTCGATATCTCCACTTCAAGGAGCTATCTGAAAAGTTAACTGTTGAATTAAATGACTTAAAATCAACTTTTGAAAATACTGAATTTAATTTTAAAAAGTTTGATGTTTCAAGTGAAAAGGTCGAAAAGATGATAAATCAACAGTTAAAGTATAGCAAAAAGGAAGTGAGGACTAAGGGATTGGGATTTGTATGCATACCTCCACCATACAATCACAATTACACCTCTATTCCTATGACTGAGGAGGAGATAGCCGACTTGCCTGAAATGGAATATGGGAAGCCTGGGGATAGGAAGGTTGAGCCTGTTAATCAAAAGAAAGTTAAAATCACAAGGCCTGATAAAACCGAAATTATTCTAGAAAAACAGGCCTTTAATAAAACTTTTGTGAAACCTGCTGAAGTTTCAAAACACACCGAGACTCTAAGTTTTGAGAAAAATGCTGATGTTGATAAGCATTTTCAAGTGTTAGATAATACTGAATCAACATTTTCTCAAAATTCACCTAAAGTACAACAACAAGAGAAAGAGTTAAAACAATCTTGTGAAAATAAATCTGTCACAAAAGAGCCTGAAGCAAAAGGGCTTAGAGTTAATGTAGACAACATCGAGTTTGCCATGTTAAGAGGTTTGACTGAGTTTGTAAAAGAATTCAATAGGAGCAAACAAAGTGAATCTGCTTCGTCATGTGACACATCTTGTGACACTTCTAAAACATCCACTTCTGAGAAATCAGAAATGGGCGAATCACCCAGCATCAACAGTGCATCACTTGAGGAAACAGAGGCATCTCAAACTGAATCATCAGCTTCATCTGATTCAACCTGTGACTCCTATGAAAAGACTGTCTGTGATAATTCAGAGTCAGTAGCTTCAGTGGAATCAACAAATGAATCATCTGAAACAGTTGATTCAAATTCGATCAAAGAAGAATCAGAATCGACTTCAGGAGCTTCTGTTGAGTCTAATGGTAAAACGACTACAGAAGCCCCTGCTACTCTTTCGAATGACAATAATTCTGAAACTACTGAACAAACGGTGTCACTAGAGAATGAAAATGTTACTATGGCTTCGCCTGACACCGTTTGTGAACAAGTGAACGTTACTGATGCTTCTACTTCATGTGCAGATGAGGTAATAGTAGAGGATTGGGTTGAGGAGGATGACATCGTTTGTCAAAAGGCTGATGATGTTTATTCAAAAACATCAAATTTGTCTGCTGATGCCCCTCCATATGTGAGAAAGGATGTTTCTAAGACAGCTTTGAGAGGCCCTTCAAACAAATATGTGCCTCCAAAGTAAACAGTTAGAAATGAAAATGCTAACCCTAAAAGTGAATGTGCTAACTGTTGCAGACAGGGACATAAGAAGCAGGGTAGAAAGGTTGTAAAGTCTGCAAACAAATCATCCAACAAGCCTTATAACTCAAATCCAGCATCAGTTGGATGGAATGGATCGGGATATGCCCCTTATGTAAAGAAGCAGACTTGCTACAACTGCGGCATACCCGGTCACATTGCAAGAAACTGCACACATCGTCCCTACGTGCCGTATTATACACAACATCAGAAGGTTACACCAAGGGACAGATCTTATTCTAAGCCAATGAAGGTTGAAAAACCAAAGGCAATGATGAATAAGCATCCCCAGGTTAAACCATCTGATAGGGACTGGAATGCTGCCAAAGCTAAAAGAAAACAAGCTTTGAAACCTAAACAAGTCCTAAAAATAAAAAAGGTTGAAAAGCAGACTGTTTTGCCCAAGGCACCTGAGAAATTAGAGAAGCCTAAACAAGTTTGGAAGGCAAAACATAAAGCAGCAACATCACCAGTCCTTGAATCCAAAGGGGGCATGTGTTTTCGAGAAGTGTCGTACATTGATGCTTCAGGTATACCTAGGACCATGATGGCCTGGGTCCCAATGTCTTGCTAATCTCCCTACTTTTCAGGGACAACCAAGGAGGAGCTGTTGACAACCTTTGGATGTTGATAGCGGTTGTTCCAGAGACATAACGAGTAACATTTCACTGTTGCAAAATGTATATTTCTTTACAGTTGATATCTTTCGTTTGATGGAGATAAGAGAGGTGAGACAAGATCAGCTAAAAGGTACAAATTTGAATTTTATATTCTGATTTCAATATTGATTAGTCTTGAATCTTGTGATAGAACGGTTAGGCAAAAACAACAAAAATATTTTCTTTTTCTTTTGTGTTTCTCTTTGTACATACGTTTTCGTTGTTAGGTAAATTTGCGCATAAGATTTATGCACAAATTTAGGGGGATATCTATATTTAAAAAAAACAAAAAAAAATTAAAAAATATTTTGCATAAATGGGAAATGAAATGAATTTTCACTATGTGGATTAAGGCTGACTCATGTAAGACCAATATTGAAATGGTCTGACTCTAGAGCGATATGTTGGTAGGCTTTATCCTGATGGCTGGATTCTTTGACTGGTTTTTGTGCAGAACACTAATATTATTCTATGACCTCAGGAAAGAACGTCACTTGGAATTAGGACATGGCTATTTGAATGCGTGTGTGACGTCCCGATACACACAATTTCGTTCTAGTTCTATAATCTTTTCTGTCCAACTCGTGTATCTCCTCTGTTTTGCGTGAGCAAAGACCTGGAGGTGCTAGGCAACGTCAGCTTCTGCTGCATCCAGATACATGCTGACCTAGCTGTACGTTGTCGCGCTATAGATCAAATACACCCGAAAGAGGCCCTCTAGTGCCCAAAAGAAACCCGAAAAAAAACCTATATCAAACTGAGAAAACTCATTTGATCTATATATTATATCCATCTCTGCAAATGATCTATTCTTTTCTCTTCTCAATCCAGTCCCAGTCAAGATTTCAGAATCCTAGAACGGGCTTGTGAAATATGTGGTAGGGAAACTGCATGTATGATAGCGTGTTCTGATTAAAAATTCCGGGATTTGATCGTGATTGAATTGAGTGTTCATATCAATTAAATTGAAAAACATGATAAATCAGTTGCAGACAGTTATATGAAAAAGGCTTAAGGAGATAAGTTTAAGTGGACAAACATACTGGCAATCGCTCAGATCATCCAAAGTAAATTAGTGTTGATAAGTGTAGTCTAGCCTGAAACACTGTGATTTGATCCCATTGCAAATTGTAATTGTATATTAGTTTCTTTGTTTATTTGTGTTTTAGTTTAAATTGTTAGTTTTTATAAAATCAAAAATCCAAAAATAGAGTGCTTCTTTGTTTTATTAAAAATTTTTAACCGTTCTTGAAGATTTGATTGATCACCATAATTTGGATGTACCAAGTGTTCATGTGGTATTTCCCTCTGTTGCACATAAATGTTTGCTTATGAATTTCTGAGTATGTGCAGAATTTAAAATTCAAGTTAAGAAACAGGGGTTGTTGAAGATTGAGATGTTGTTGGCTGCTGATAAAGCATGAAGCATGACAACAAGAAGATGTGCCTGAGTCAGAAGAACCAGATACAAGTCATCATCTGACAGTGATAGTGCATTTGAAGAAGTACCTGTGAATCTGCTTGAAATTGAAGACATTGACAAAGAAAAGAGTTGCTGAGAATCCTCCGCTTGCATTCTTCTCAACAAGATTTTCAAGCAAAGCTGATCACGAGTAAGAAGAACAAAAGAGCCCAAGTTTGAAGATGAAAAGATGAAGTATCTTCCCACAGATTCTTGATGAAGACAACAGTTTGATAAAGACAGCATAAACCTAGGGGGATATTGTAAGGCCCTATAATGGTGTAGGTTTACGCCTATCTTTATAAAACACAAATATGGGCTATTGGGCTTAGCCTTGTAGTGGGTTAGATAGTAATGGAATAAGCCATGTGGGCTAATTAGTGATTTGGGCTTGTTTGGTTAGTAATATTGTGCATGTGGGCCTGGCCTAGTCTGTAACTAGGTCACCCTATGTAACTATATATAGGGTGAACCTAGGTTATTAGAAGGTTCGACATTTTAGTGAGGTTCTTCATAAATTTCGATTTCTTGGTGGGTGTACTAAACGGTTCTCTAGAAACCGTGTGCACTTTGAGTGTTATTCAATCATTCAAGTTCTTGTTCATATCACTTTCATCAGTATTCCGCACTCGTGATTGTGATTTTGATATCCGGTTGATAGTTTTGGGACTTACACTTTCAGTCAAGGTTATCAAAAGAAATGTATTCGGATTCAGTCATTCCTTACATCCAAACAAACCCGAGATGTCAGGAATGGGATTTGTCAAGTCCTATGGTACCAGTACTTACTACCGAGCGGCGTAGCTAATGTTAATGAACGTATATAAGTCTTGTTTGTGCAAACCAAATGTTATAGCAATTGTATACATGTCATGTGAAAACAATGTACTAAGTATGCTAAGTTAACATAAAAAGCAGAAAAGTCATGTAAATCAATGTGCTAGCATGCTATCAGTCAACATACAAAGCAGAAATGTAAAGTAAAACAATGTACTAAGTATGCACACAATGGACATACATAGCATGAAATGTAATGTAAAACGATGTACTAAGTACGCACACAATGGGCATACATAGCATGAAATGTAATGAAATCTTGTACTATAATGTACTAACGAACATAGCAGGTATATGATGTGAAAACAGGAAAGCATGAAAGTAACAAGTAGGCACATGTGTTTCACCCCAAAACAGTTTGGAAAACAGTAAAAGAGGGGTCTATGTACTCACTTGAGATTGCTCATAAGTCCTAAGATAACCACCAAGCAATGCTAGATATCTCGGAATCAAACGGCACCTAATATAGGTAACTATGTTAATAAACCGGACCTATATCGGAGGATCGGATAGAATGAGGGCTCGTAAACCAAATGAGTATGAGAACTCATGTAGTATGGTTTAACATGGCCTACATACTAAATGAAACCTAACCTAAGTGATTACGACCCATTACGACCCGTTTAGGTAGCTTATGCTACTTTAACGCGTCGTTCACGTAAAACGCGTTCGGAACGCCTAACTAGCCCTATGATAAGTAAAATATGCCTTAACATGTCTAATATTGTTACCAAATCAGTTAGGTGACAAAAGCTTGGGTTAGAACCTTGGTTAGGTGACAAAACCGTGATTCAATCTCAACCCTCCACCTCAAGACCCTGGTTTTAGAAAACCATTTGAGCCCATAGATTTGGCCCAAAACCATGTGCAACAAGTGGAATGGACCAGATGCAATGTTTCTGCAATTCTGCTGTCTGAGGAAGCCTTACGGACCGTAAGGTCCTGAGTGTTGAGGTCTGTAAGGACCTTGCAGACCAGAAAGTTTGAAAAATGGCAGATTTGGTCCCTGTTGTGTAATAAGCTCATTTCCGACACGTTTAAGGCCCGTTAAGCCAACGTTAAGGCCCTAAAATGATGCCTAAACGTTGTGGACATGAAACATACTCAAAAATATGCCGGATGTCGGTTCGTTTGGTCGTACAATCGCGATGTTTGGTTAATTACGACGGAATGCGCATAAGCGCGAAAAACGATCCAAATTGCGCGACGAATGGATTTTTCTCATGCCAAACACTAAAATAAAATATTTTAATGCTTATATAAATTTTTGGATGTCCGGATGTATTCAGAACGTAAGTTATGCGCGAAAGTGCAAACTTATGCACTTTTTGACGCTTTTAGTCCCTGAAAGACCCAGAAGTTTATTTTAGCACACCGAACCCCTTAAAGCGTATTTCTAAGCTATGTAAAGGATATTTATGGTATGTTTAACTTATGGTCATGTTCCGGAATGTCTGTTATAGATCAAATTGGCATACTTTCGCAGTTTGTCAAGTTTAGTCCCTGTAAGCGAATTAACTTGTTTTTGCCATACCAAAGCCTTCAAAACTTATTTATAAGTTATGTAAAGGTTATTTAAGGTATGTTAAGTATATGTTGATGTTCCAGAGTATTTTTCGCATTAAACTGATTACGTTTACGCACCAGTTTGCGTATAACTCTCCAGAAAGTGATATAGAGTTTGAAATTGAATAAAAGTCAAAACATGAATAATGTAAAACACAACCAAACAAACATTGGGATCAAATAACATTGTTTTATTGCTAATTGAACTGTTCACAATGATTAAAAGCACAGATGTTACAGTCTCCCCTACTTGTGGAAATTTCGTCCCGAAATTTATTTAGAGGAAACTCGTGGAAAAAGATGTGGATATTTCGCCTTTATTTGATCTTCGCGTTCCCAAGTAAACTCGGGTCCATGTTTAGCTTCCCAGGGAACCTTGACCAAAGGAATGCGCTTGCGTTTAAGCCACTTGACTTCACGTTCCATGATTTCCTCTGGCTTCTCAACAAATTTCAGTGTTTTGTCAACACGAATTTCATCAAGCGGTATGTGGAGGTTCTCATCAGCTAAACACCTCTTGAGATTGGACACGTGAAAAGTTGGATGAACATTTCCAAGTTCAGGAGGTAACTCAAGTTTGTAGGCTACCTTACCGATTCTTTCGACGATCTTGAATGATCCAACATATCTAGGTGCAAGTTTTCCTTTCTTTCCAAATCTGATCACAGCTTTCCAAGGTGAGACCTTAAGTAATACTCGATCACCGACTTGAAATTCCAAGGGCTTGTGTTTTGGGTCCGCGTAACTCTTTTGACGGCTTCTAGCTGTCTGAAGGTTATCACGAACTTTCTTAATCTTGTCAGTTGTCTCTAAAATGAGAGCAGGTCCAGTAAGCTGAGCCTCGCCGATCTCATTCCAGCAGACTGGTGAACGACATTTTCGACCATAGAGAGCCTCAAAAGGAGCCATGTTGATGCTGGAGTGATAACTGTTGTTGTAGGAGAATTCAATCAACGGAAGATGTGAATCCCAACTACCACCAAAATCGATCACACAAGCTCTAAGCATATCCTCCAGAGTCTGGATTGTTCTTTCAGATTGGCCATCTGTTTGCGGATGATAAGCTGTGCTCAGATTAAGTTGGGTCCCCATCGCAGATTGCATGGTTCTCCAAAAATGAGAAGTGAAACGAGCATCTCTGTCAGAAATGATGTTCAAAGGAACACCATGTCGAGCTACAATTTCATCCACATAGATTTTTGCAAGTTTGTCAGCAGAAAAATCCTCATGGATTGGCAAGAAATACGCTGACTTAGTAAGACGGTCAACGACTACCCAGATGGCATCATGACCTTTCTTTGTGCGCGGAAGTTTAATAATGAGATCCATAGTAATGTTTTCCCATTTCCAAACTGGGATCTCTGGTTGCACCAATAAACCCGAAGGACGCTGATGTTCAGCCTTAACCGTAAGACAAGTAAGGCATTTTGATACATATAAGGCAATGCCTTTCTTCATACCAGGCCACCAATACTGAATACGAAGATCCTTATACATCTTATCTGAGCCTGGATGAACAGAATAACGAGACTTATGGGCTTCATCCATAAGCAGGGTGCGAAGGTTATCTTGGCTTGGGACCCACAAACTGTCCGTTAAGTAATACGATCCATTGTCCTTCAGTTCCAGATCAGGTGTTATGTGATAGGGAAATTCCTTATCCATTAAACCTTGTGAAATACAAGATTGTGCCTGAGAAATGCGGGCTTGGATATCGGATCGAGCTTGAATAACAGATTGAACACGAACACAATGAAGCTTAATACGTTCCTTACGACTCAATGCATCGGCTACGACATTCGCCTTACCAGGATGGTAGCGAATTTCGCAGTCATAGTCATTTAGAAGCTCAACCCAACGTCGTTGCCTCATGTTGAGTTCTTTCTGATTGAAGATATGATGAAGACTTTTGTGGTCCGTGAAAACAACACACTTTGTTCCGTACAAATAGTGTCTCCAGATCTTAAGAGCGAAGACAACTGCACCTAACTCAAGATCATGAGTGGTGTAGTTTTTCTCATGTATCTTCAACTGCCTCGATGCATATGCTATGACTTTGTTCCTTTGCATCAGAACACAGCCAAGACCCAGTTTAGATGCATCACAGTAAACGACGAAATCATCATTGCCCTCAGGTAAAGTCAGAACAGGTGCGTCACAAAGCTTTTGCTTCAAGTTTTGAAAAGCTTCCTCTTGTTTGAATCCCCAATCAAAGGGCTTGTTCTTCTGAGTTAGAGCAGTTAGAGGAACTGCAATCTTTGAGAAGTTCTCAATGAAGCGGCGGTAATAACCCGCAAGTCCAAGAAAAGAACGAACCTCAGTAGGAGTAGTAGGCGTATCTCAATCCTTGATCGCACTGATCTTGGAGGGATCTACATGAATACCTTTTTCGTTGACAATATGTCCTAAGAATTGAACCTCTTTAAGCCAGAATTCACACTTGGAGAATTTGGCAAAAAGTTGCTATTTCTTTAGGAGTTCCAGAATAAGACGAAGATGTTGCTCGTGATCAGCTCGCGTCTTAGAATAAATCAAGATATCGTCAATAAAAACAATGACGAACTGATCCAAATAAGGCTTGCAGACCCAATTCATTAAGTCCATGAAAACAGCAGGAGCATTAGTCAAACCGAATGGCATGACTGTGAACTCATAATGCCCATAACGAGTGCGGAACGCTGTCTTGGGAATGTCTTCTTCATGCACACGAAGTTGATGATATCCCGATCACAGATCAATCTTTGAAAAATAAGAAGCGCCCTGTAACTGATCAAAGAGATCATCGATGCGAGGTAGGGGATATCGATTTTTGATGGTAAGCTTGTTAAGCTCACGATAATCGATACACATCCTAAATGATCCATCCTTTTTCTTGACAAAAAGAACGGGAGCACCCCAAGGTGAAAAGCTAGGACGGATAAAACCTTTGTCAGAGAGCTCCTGAAGCTGCTTAGACAACTCTTGCATCTCAGACGGTGCAAGACGATATGGAGCTCTAGCAATGGGATTTGCACCAGGTACGAGATCAATACGGAACTCGACTTGACGTGCTGGAGGTAGACCAGGTAAGTCTTCAGGGAATACTTCAGAATAATCCCGAACAACAGGAATATCTTGAATAGATTTACCTTTGCCCTTATCTGTTACAACGTGTGCCAAAAAGGCCACATAGTTCTTTCGCAGATACTTTCGAGCTTTAAAACAAGACATGAGTTTGAGACCACTAGCAGGTTTCTCACCACAAACCTGTAGGATTGTTGAAAGCGGCACACGAACAATCTTCTCAAAATAAACTACCTCTGCGCGATGCTTGGCTAACCAATCCATACCCACAATAACGTCGAAGCTTCCAAGTTGCATAGGCGTGAGGTCGATAGGAAAAAGATGGTCGTTAAGGTTCAACTGGCAGTTGTGAAGAACAGAATCAAGAATAATGGGTTCACCACTAGCAACTTCTACTGTCAAAGGTTTACTTAGTTTCGTTCTAGACACTCGAAGCAATGGCTCAAAAGATAAAGACACAAAACTCTTATCGGCACCCGAATCAAAGAGAACAGATGCAGGCTGATTATTAATAAAGAACGTACCGTTCACCACTTCATTGTCTGCTTGTGCCTCTTGTGCATTCATGTTGAAGACTCGACCTCGAGCCTGAGCCGGATTCTGATTTGGATTCTGATTCTGGTTGGCTAGCCTTGGGCACCGGTTTCTGTAGTGGGTCAGATCCCCACAATTGTAGCATGAACCAGGAGGGAAGTGAGGTCGTGCAGCTTGACCTTGTTGCTGAGCAACTTGTTGGGCTTGGTTCTGAACTGCCTGGTTCTGATTAGCAGGAAAGCGGCAGGTGGCAGCAAGATGACCACTTCTTCCACAGTTGGTGCAATGACCACATTGGAGATGTGGTAGGTGATGGCCGTTACACCTGTTGCACAAAGGCGCAGTGCCAAGATATGGCTTCTTGGCTAGTGGTTGCGTAGGCTGATTTGGTGCAGCTTGGGCCTGTGCAATAACGGCATAGTTTTGGGAAGCCTTTCGCTTCCAAGAACCCTTTGAGGAACCAAAATTCTTTCCATTCTTGTTTTGACCTTTCTTGCTATCCCCCTTGTCAGACGCCTGCTTCTTAACCTTGTCACCCTTTTTATGCAGTTTTCCCTTTCGAACCTGCGACTCAGTCAATGTCGCTGCTAACTCGATTGCCTGACGGAGTGTGGCAGGGTTACTACCAGTAATGATGTCTTGCACTGAGTCAGGTAGGCCGTCGATGTATCTTTCGATAGCCTTGTCGAGTTGGGTAACCATTGTTGGGCAAAGCAGACTCAACTCCTCAAACCTGTCAGTATACGCCCTGTGCTCGCCACTGTCTTGTTTCAAGTCATCAAACTCTTTCTCCAAAGCTCGCTGTTCATGACGAGGACAGAACTCCCTCATCATAAGGGCCCTAAGTTCAGCCCAAGTTTATGCTAGAGCAACTTCCGCACCACGGTCTCTCATAACCCCGTTCCACCATGTGAGAGCCCTCTTCTGAAACACACTCGAAGAAAACTCGACCTTGCGATTGTCAGGACACCGCACGTGGCGGAAAGTATTCTCAATGCTCTCGAACCATTGAAGAAGCCCAGTCGCTCCCTCAGAACCACTAAACTTGAGTGGTTTAGCCAAGTTGAAATCCTTGAATTTGCATGGAGCATTGTTGTTATTGTTGGCTTGGTTCCATTGAGCAAAGAGGTTTGGGAATTGAGCAGCCATCTGTTGCGCAATGATTTCTGCCAGTTCGGCAGTCGCTATCTGGTTTTCGCGTCGAGGAGACATTCTAAAAGAGGAAAACATGAAAGGAAACGAGTGAGATGATTGGATGAAAAGAATGAGATGAAACTAAATCAACAAAAGCAAAGATGGTGGTCATTTGTTCGCTTCACAAAGCAAACAAACGACACACAGTGACTAATCAAAGTAAATGGGTCAAAAATAATGTATCGCGAAGACATGCTCGCCTATAAGTGAACACTCACCCCAAGAGTTCCCAGGTAAGAGTGACTGGTCCGATTATGTGGATTTGTACGAACACTCTAGCCTTAGATAGAAAACCCAGGGTACAGGCATTCACTCTTCCAGTTTGCATGTGTTCACATTATTTAAAACCTAAAACCTTGACGAGATTTTGAAAACTCAAAGGGGTTCAAAACCTTATAACAGAGGGTTCAAAACCTTACAATAGAGGGTTCAAAACCTTGTAATAAATCATTCAAAAACAGAAGATTGTTTTTCAAAAATCGTTTCGGAAAATTTGTTTTTTTTTTTTTGATAATCACCTAAGGATAGGTGATGTGCATGTTTTAAGATCGAAACACAAGATAACTTGTGTTGGGGTCCTAGAAAGGTTATAGTCTAGGTCAAAGCATTACTAATAACCTAATTCCCTATAACCATTTGCTCTGATACCAACTCTTCTGTCACACCCCGACCACGTAGAACATACAAAACGTGGCGGAAACGTCGGGGAGTGTTGTAACATAATTAATTGTTTCATAACCATGGCATTCGAAGTTTTATTTTATTTATCAACATAAGAGTTACATTGTCCTAAACATGAAATAAAGAGTTCAGAACACAATTAAACTAAGTCTATCTTCATTTTATGTCTCTAAGGCACAGGTCCGCCCTAGTGTCACGATCATCATCCTATGCAAAAGCTCCTGAAAACACATGTGAAAATAGGCACGTCAGCATAAAAATGCCTCTGAGATACATAGGTTTTGTGAAAATAGGATTCATGACTTAAGTTTAAGAAAAAGTTGTTTAGTAAAAGTCAGTCATGAACCTTGTAATTTGTTTTGTTTTATAAATCATTTAAAAAGCGATAAGATCAAATGATATGTATAAATAAAGGAATAGTGCGTGGTTAAATGTATAACCAAGTAAAATGAGTTGTATAAAGTAAATTGTTTGTAAACCAAAGTCTTGTTAAAATCATGTTGCTTGTGTAAAATGCATAAGTCCAAATTTAATGATTTAAATAACGCTATGATATGTAATATAATACAAACACTTATATATAGGAAGTACCAGCAGCGTATCCACCATGCTTGTATCTTATTACTCACATCTCGTTACTTAAGTCATTTAAACAAACCACCAATGTAATAAGTCTATGTTTAAACCAATTGTCAAAAGTCCTTGTATAAATCATATCAAATGTTAATAGTCCAAAAGTAGTCAAGTAATGTGTAACAAATATTATGTATTGTAAGTAAAGTATTGTCACATAATCCAAATGTAAAAATGTACAAAACAAAGTATTTTGAATATATCAAAAAGTTATGTTTTGCAAAGTAATACATGTTACATTGATACAAACATTTATGTGGTAAGTTAACGCATACATTCAAGCCTTGAGACAGTCGGATAACCCTTTCAGTCAAGGTTATCAAAAGAAATGTTTTCAGATTCAGTCATTCCTTACATCCAAACAAACCCGAGATGTCAGGAATGGGATTTGTCAAGTCCTATGGTACCAGTACTTACTACCGAGCGGCGTAGCTAATGTTAATGAACGTATATAAGTCTCGTTTGTGAAAACCAAATGTTATAGCAATTGTATACATGTCATGTGAAAACAATGTACTAAGTATGCTAAGTTAACATACAAAGCAGAAAAGTCATGTAAATCAATGTGCTAGCATGCTATCAGTCAACATACATAGCATAAATGTAAAGTAAAACAATGTACTAAGTATGCACACAATGGACATACATAGCATGAAGTGTAATATAAAACGATGTACTAAGTACGCACACAATGGGCATACATAGCATGAAATGTAATGAAATCATGTACTATAATGTACTAACGAACATAGCAGGTATATGATGTGAAAACAGGAAAGCATGAAAGTAACAAGTAGGCACATGTGTTTCACCCCAAAACAGTAAAAGAGGGGTCTATGTACTCACTTGAGATTGCTCAGAGGTCCTAAGATAACCACCAAGCAATGCTAGAGATCTCGGAATCAAACGGCACCTAATATAGGTAACTATGTTAATAAACCGGACCTATATCGGAGGATCGAATAGAATGAGGGCTAGTAAACCAAATGATTATGGGAACTCATGTAGTATGGTTTAACAAGACCTACATACTAAATGAAACCTAACCTAAGTGCTTACGACCCATTACGACCCGTTTAGGTAGCTTATGCTACTTTAACGCGTCGTTCGCGTAAAACGCGTTCGGAACGCCTAACTAGCCCTATGATAAGTAAAATATGACTTAACATGTCTAATATTGTAACCAAATCAGTTAGGTGACAAAAGTTTGGGTTACATATGCTTAATCATCAATTATGCATAAAAAGGGCATTTTGGTAATTTACCTAAGGCATAAAAACTACCTATCATACAACTACTTAAACGAAGCGACCATAATGTATAACCTCGGAAGGTTATTACCTATATACTATGGTCACCTAATGTATTTGGTCGGATCCTAATGATCGACCAAATGGGTCGGGTTCGAAAGCATAAGCGATTGATAAGATCGCTTACCCTTACGACCCTAGACAAGCACAAAACTAAAAGTGACGAGCTAAGCATGCCAAAACATGCTTAACTAAGTTAGAAAACAAGTTTGGTATCAGAACAAACGGTTTTGATACCTAAGAGTAGTTTGGTTACAATATACGCAATAACACGCATTTTGGCCGAAACTACGACTCGTCACTGAGCCAAGATAACGTGGTAATCAGTAGGTATAGTCACTAGGCACTATGACCATCGTGATTACGCTCACGTTATGAAGTTCAAACGAACTTCGCATTGACCATAAACTGGTCAATGCAAAAAGTCAAACAAAGTTTGACTTTCGGACTGGAAAAGCAATAAAAGAACGAAGGAACACTTACAAAGGGTCCCCGAAAGCTAATCTTGATCCAAGTAGCTCAGGTATGAAACAATGGTTTCAACTTAGAGCTTCTCAAATCAGATTCTTGGGGGTTTTTGCAATGAATGGGGTTGGGTATTTATAGTGTTCGGAGAGCTGTTAAGATCGTTTCTTGGAAACCGTGATTCAATCTCAACCCTCCACCTCAAGACCCTGGTTTTAGAAAACCATTTGAGCCCATAGATTTGCCCCAAAACCATGTGCAACAAGTGGAATGGACCAGATGCAATGTTTCTGCAATTCTGTTGTCTGAGGAAGCCTTACAGACCGTAAGGTCCTGAGTGTTGAGGTCCGTAAGGACCTTGCAAACCAGAAAGTTTGAAAAATGGCAGATTTGGTCCCTGTTGTGTAATAAGCTCATTTCCGAAACGTTTAAGGCCCGTTAAGCCAACGTTAAGGCCCTAAAATGATGCCTAAACATTGTGGACATGAAACATGCTCAAAAATATGTCGGATGTCGGTTCGTTTGGTCGTACGGTCGCGATGTTCGGTTAATTACGACGGAATGCGCATAAGCGCGAAAAACGATCCAAATTGCGCGACGAATGGATTTTTCTCATGCCAAACACTAAAATAAAATATTTTAGTGCTTATATAAATTTTTGGATGTCCGAATGTATTCAGAACGTAAGTTATGCGCGAAAGTGCAAACTTATGCACTTTTTGACGCTTTTAGTCCCTGTATGACCCAAAAGTTTATTTTAGCACACCGAACCCCTCAAAGCCTATTTCTAAGCTATGTAAAGGATATTTATGGTATGTTTAACTTATGGTCATGTTCCGGAATGTCTCTTATAGATCAAATTGGCATACTTTCAAAGTTTGTCAAGTTTAGTCCCTGTAAGCGAATTAACTTGTTTTTTGCCATACCAAAGCCTTCAAAACTTATTTATAAGTTATGTAAAGGTTATTTAAGGTATGTTAAGTATATTTTGATGTTCCAGAGTATTTTTTGCATTAAACTGATTACGTTTATGCACCAGTTTGCGTATAACTCTCCAGAAAGTGATATAGAGTTTGAAATTGAATAAAAGTCAAAACATGAAAAATGTAAAACACAACCAAACAAACATTGGGATCAAATAACATTGTTTTATTGATAATTGAACTGTTCACAATGATTACAAGCACAGATGTTACAGTCTCCCCTATTTGTGGAAATTTCGTCCCGAAATTTATTTAGAGGAAACTCGTGGAAAAAGATGTGGATATTTCGCCTTCAATTGATCTTCGTGTTCCCAAGTAAACTCAGGTCCACGTTTAGCTTCCCAGCGATCCTTGACCAAAGGAATGCGCTTGCGTTTAAGCCACTTGACTTCACGTTCCATGATTTCCACTGGCTTCTCAACAAATTTCAGTGTTTTGTCAACACGAATTTCGTCAAGCGGTATGTGGAGGTTCTCATCAGCTAAACACCTCTTGAGATTGGACACGTGAAAAGTTGGATGAACATTTCCAAGTTCAGGAGGTAAGTCAAGTTTGTAGGCTACCTTACCGATTCTTTCGACGATCTTGAATGGTCCAACGTATCTAGGTGCAAGTTTTCCTTTCTTTCCAAATCTGATCACACCTTTCCAAGGTGAGACCTTAAGTAATACTCGATCACCGACTTGAAATTCCAAGGGCTTGCGTTTTGGGTCCGCGTAACTCTTTTGACGGCTTCTAGCTGTCTAAAGGTTATCACGAACTTTCTTAATCTTGTCAGTTGTCTCTAAAATGAGAGCAGGTCCAGTAAGCTAAGCCTCGCCGATCTCATTCCAGCAGACTGGTGAACGATATTTTCGACCATAGAGAGCCTCGAAAGGAGCCATGTTGATGCTGGAGTGATAACTGTTGTTGTAGGAGAATTCAATCAACGGAAGATGTGAATCCCAACTACCACCAAAATCGATCACACAAGCTCTAAGCATATCCTCCAAAGTCTGGATTGTTCTTTCAGATTGACCATCTATTTGCGGATGATAAGCTGTGCTCAGATTAAGTTGGGTCCCCATAGCAGATTGCATGGTTCTCCAAAAATGAGAAGTTAAACGAGCATCTCTGTCAGAAATGATGTTCAAAGGAACACCATGTCGAGCTACAATTTCATCCACATAGATTTTTGCAAGTTTGTCAGCAGAAAAATCCTCATGGATTGGCAAGAAATGCGCTGACTTAGTAAGACGGTCAACGACTACCCAGATGGCATCATGACCTTTCTTTGTGCGCGGAAGTTTAGTAATGAGATCCATAGTAATGTTTTCCCATTTCCAAACTGGGATCTCTGGTTGCACCAATAAACCCGAAGGACACTGATGTTCAGCCTTAACCTTAAGACAACTAAGGCATTTTGATACATATAAGGCAATGTCTTTCTTCATACCAGGCCAGCAATACTGAATACGAAGATCCTTATACATCTTATCTGAGCCAGGATGAACAGAATAACGAGACTTACGGGCTTGGGACCCACAAACAGTCCATGAAGTAATACGATCCATTGTCCTTCAGTTCCAGATCCGGTGTTATGTGATAGGGAAATCCCTTATCCATTAAACCTTGTGAAATACAAGATTGTGCCTGAGAAATGCCGGCTTGGATATCGGATCGAGATTGAATAACTGATTGAACACGAACACAATGAAGCTTAGTACGTTCCTTACGAATCAATGCATCGGCTACGACATTCGCCTTACCAGGATGGTAGCGAATTTCGCAGTCATAGTCGTTTAGAAGCTCAACCCAACGTCGTTGCCTCATGTTGAGTTCTTTTTGATTGAAGATATGCTGAAGACTTTTGTGGTCCGTGAAAACAACACATTTTGTTCCGTACAAATAGTGTCTCCAGATCTTAAGAGCGAAGACAACTGCACCTAACTCAAGATCATGAGTGGTGTAGTTTTTCTCATGTATCTTCAACTGCCTCGATGCATATGCTATGACTTTGTTCCTTTGCATCAGAACACAGCCAAGACCCAGTTTAGATGCATCACAGTAAACGACGAAATCATCATTGCCCTCAGGTAAAGTCAGAACAGGCGCGTCACAAAGCTTTTGCTTCAAGTTTTGAAAAGCTTCCTCTTGTTTGAATCCCCAATCAAAGGGTTTGTTCTTCTGAGTTAGAGCAGTTAGAGGAACTGCAATCTTTGAGAAGTTCTCAATGAAGCGGCGGTAATAACCCGCAAGTCCAAGAAAAGAACGAACCTCAGTAGGAGTAGTAGGCGTATCCCAATCCTTGATCGTACTGATCTTGGAGGGATCTACATGAATACCTTGTTCGTTGACAATATGTCCTAAGAATTGAACCTCTTTAAGCCAGAATTCACACTTGGAGAATTTGGCGAAAAGTTGCTCTTTCTTTAGGAGTTCCAGAATAAGACGAAGATGTTGCTCGTGATCAGCTCGCGTCTTAGAATAAATCAAGATGTCTTTAATAAAAACAATGACGAACTGATCCAAATAAGGCTTGCAGACCCTATTCATTAAGTCCATGAAAACAGCAGGATCATTAGTCAAACCGAATGGCATGACTGTGAACTCATAATGCCCATAACGAGTGCGGAACACTGTCTTGGGAATGTCTTCTTCATGCACACGAAGTTGATGATATCCCGATCGCAGATCAATCTTTGAAAAATAAGAAGCGCCCTGTAACTGATCAAAGAGATCATCGATGCGAGGTAGGGGATATCGATTTTTGATGGTAAGCTTGTTAAGCTCACGATAATCGATACACATCCTAAATGATCCATCCTTTTTCTTGACAAAAAGAATGGGAGCACCCCAAGGTGAAAAGCTAGGATGGATAAAACCTTTGTCAGAGAGCTCCTGAAGCTGCTTAGACAACTCTTGCATCTCAGACGGTGCAAGACGTTATGGAGCTCTGGCAATGGAATTTTCACCAGGTACGAGATCATTACGGAACTCGACTTGACGTGCTGGAGGTAGACCAGGTAAGTCTTCAGGGAATACTTCAGAATAATCCCGAACAACAGGAATATCTTGAATAGATTTACCTTTGCCCTTATCTGCTACAACGTGTGCCAAAAAGGCCACATAGTTCTTTCGCAGATACTTCCGAGCTTTAAAACAAGACATGAGTTTGAGACCACCAGCAGGTTTCTCACCACAAACCTGTAGGATTGTTGAAAGCGGCACACGAACAATCTTCTCAAAACAAACTACCTCTGCGCGATGCTTGGCTAACCAATCCATACCCACAATAACGTCGAAGCTTCCAAGTTGCATAGGCGTGAGGTCGATAGGAAAAAGATGGTCATTAAGGTTCAACAGGCAGTTGTGAAGAACAGAATCAAGAATAATGGGTTCACCACTAGCAACTTCTACTGTCAAAGGTTTACTTAGTTTCGTTCTAGACACTCGAAGCAATGGCTCAAAAGATAAAGACACAAAACTCTTATCGGCACCCGAATCAAAGAGAACAGATGCAGGCTGATTATTAATAAAGAACGTACCGTTCACCACTTCATTGTCTGCTTGTGCCTCTTGTGCATTCATGTTGAAGACTCGACCTCGAGCCTGAGCCGGATTCTGATTTGGATTCTGATTCTGGTTGGCTAGCCTTGGGCACCGGTTTCTGTAGTGAGTCAGATCCCCACAATTGTAGCATGAACCAGGAGGGAAGTGAGGTCATGCAGCTTGACCTTGTTGCTGAGCAACTTGTTGGGCTTGGTTCTGAACTGCCTGGTTCTGATTAGCAGGAAAGCGGCAGGTGGCAGCAAGATGACCACTTCTTCCACAGTTGGTGCAATGACGACATTGGAGATGTGGAAGGTGATGGCCGTTACACCTGTTGCACAAAGGCGCAGTGCCAAGATATGGCTTCTTGGCTAGTGGTTGCGCAGGCTGATTTGGTGCAGCTTGGGCCTGTGCAATAACGGCATAGTTTTGGGAAGCCTTTCGCTTCCTAGAACCCTTTGAGGAACCAGTATTCTTTCCATTCTTGTTTTGACCTTTCTTGCTATCCCCCTTGTCAGACGCCTGCTTCTTAACCTTGTCACCCTTTTTATTTAGCTTTCCCTTTCGAACCTGCGACCCAGTCAATGTCGCTGCTAACTCGATTGCCTGACGGAGTGTGGCAGGGTTACTGCCAGTAATGATGTCTTGCACTGAGTCAGGTAGGCCGTCGATGTATCTTTCGATAGCCTTGTCGAGTGGGGTAACCATTGTTGGGCAAAGCAGACTCAACTCCTCAAACCTGCCAGTATACGCCCTGTGCTCGCCACTGTCTTGTTTCAAGTCATCAAACTCTTTCTCCAAAGCTCGCTGTTCATGACGAGGACAGAACTCCCTCATCATAAGGGCCCTAAGTTTAGCCCAAGTTTGTGCTAGAGCAACTTCCGCACCACGGTCTCTCATAACCCCGTTCCACCATGTGAGAGCCCTCTTCTGAAACACAATCGAAGAAAACTCGACCTTGCGATTGTCAGGACACCGCACGTGGCAGAAAGTATTCTCAATGCTCTCGAACCATTGAAGAAGCCCAGTCGCTCCCTCAGAACCACTAAACTTGAGTGGTTTAGCCGAGTTGAAATCCTTGAATTTGCATGGAGCATTGTTGTTATTGTTGGCTTGATTCCATTGAGCAAAGAGGTTTGGGAATTGAGCAGCCATCTGCTGCGCAATGATTTCTGCCAGTTCGGCAGTCGCTATCTGGTTTTCGCGTCGAGGAGGCATTCTAAAAGAGGAAAACATGAAAGGAAACGAGTGAGAAGATTGGATGAAAAGAATGAGATGAAACTAAATCAACAAAAGCAAAGATGGTGGTCATTTGTTCGCATCACAAAGCAAACAAACGACACACAGTGACTAATCAAAGTAAATGGGTCAAAAATAATGTATCGCGAAGACATGCTCGCCTATAAGTGAACACTCACCCCAAGAGTTCCCAGATAAGAGTGACTGGTCCGATTATGTGGATTTGTACGAACACTCTAGCCTTAGACAGAAAACCCAGGGTACAGGCATTCACTCTTCCAGTTTGCAAGTGTTCACATTATTTAAAACCCAAAACCTTGACGAGATTTTGAAAACTCAAAGGGGTTCAAAACCTTATAATAGAGGGTTCAAAACCTTACAATAGAGGGTTCAAAACCTTGTAATAAATCATTCAAAAACAGAAGATTGTTTTTCAAAAATCATTTTGGAAAATTTGTTTTTTTTTTTTATAATCACCTAAGGATAGGTGATGTGCATGTTTAAAGATCTAAACACAAGATAACTTGTGTTGGGGTCCTAGAAAGGTTATAGTCTAGGTCAAAGCATTACTAATAACCTAATTCCCTATAACCATTGGCTCTGATACCAACTCTTCTGTCACACCCCGACCACGTAGAACATACAAAACGTGGCGGAAACGTCGGGGAGTGTTGTAACAGAATTAATTGTTTCATAACCATGGCATTCAAAGTTGTATTTTATTTATCAACATAAGAGTTACATTGTCTTAAACATGAAATAAAGAGTTCAGAACATAATTAAACTAAGTCTATCTTCATTTTATGTCTCTAAGGCACAGGTCCGCCCTAGTGTCACGATCATCATCCTACGCAAAAGCTCCTGAAAACACATGTGAAAATAGGTACGTCAGCATAAAAATGCCTGTGAGATACATAGGTTTTGTGAAAATAGGATTCATGACTTAAGTTTAAGAAAAAGTTGTTTAGTAAAAGTCAGTCATGAACCTTGTAATTTGTTTTGTTTTATAAATCATTTAAAAAGCGATAAGATCAAATGATATGTATAAATAAAGGAATAGTGTGTGGTTAAATGTATAACCAAGTAAAATGAGTTGTATAAAGTAAATTGTTTGTAAACCAAAGTCTTGTAAAAATCGTGTTGCTTGTGTAAAATGTATAAGTCCAAATTGAATGATTTAAATAACGCTATGATATGTAATATAATACAAACATTTATATATAGGAAGTACGAGTGGCGTATCCACCATGCTTGTATCATATTACTCACATCTCGTTACTTAAGTCATTTAAACAAACCACCAATGTAATAAGTCTATGTTTAAACCAATTGTTAAAAGTCCTTGTATAAATCATATCAAATGTTAATAGTCCAAAAGTAGTCAAGTAATGTGTAACAAATGTTATGTATTGTAAGTAAAGTATCGTCACATAATCCAAATGTAAAAATGTACAAAACAAAGTATTTTGAATATATCAAAAAGTTATATTTTGCAAAGTAATGCATGTTACATTGATACAAACATTTATGTGGTAAGTTAACGCATACATTCAAGCCTTGAGACAGTCGGATAACCCTTTCAGTCAAGGTTATCAAAAGAAATGTTTTCGGATTCAGTCATTCCTTACATCCAAACAAACCCGAGATGTCGGGAATGGGATTTGTCAAGTCCTATGGTACCAGTACTTACTACCGAGCGGCGTAGCTAATGTTAACGAACGTATATAAGTCTCATTTGTGCAAACCAAATGTTATAGCAATTGTATACATGTCATGTTAAAACAATGTACTAAGTATGCTAAGTTAACATACAAAGCAGAAAAGTCATGTAAATCAATGTGCTAGCATGCTATCAGTCAACATACATAGCAGAAATGTAAAGTAAAACAATGTACTAAGTATGCACACAATGGACATACATAACATGAAATGTAATGTAAAACGATGTACTAAGTACGCACACAATGGGCATACATAGCATGAAATGTAATGAAATCATGTACTATAATGTACTAACGAACATAGCAGGTATATGATGTGAAAACAGGAAAGCATGAAAGTAACAAGTAGGCACATGTGTTTCACCCCAAAACAGTTTGGAAAACAGTAAAAGAGGGGTCTATGTACTCACTTGAGATTGTTCAGAAGTCCTAAGATAACCACCAAGCAATGCTAGAGATCTCGGAATCAAACGGCACCTAATATAGGTAACTATGTTAATAAACCGGACCTATATCGGAGGATCGGATAGAATGAGGGCTCGTAAACCAAATGATTATGGGAACTCATGTAGTATGGTTTAACAAGACCTACATACTAAATGAAACCTAACCTAAGTGCTTACGACCCATTACGACCCGTTTAGGTAGCTTATGCTACTTTAATGCGTCGTTCGCGTAAAACGCGTTCGGAACGCCTAACTAGCCCTATGATATGTAAAATATGCCTTAACATGTCTAATATTGTTACCAAATCAGTTAAGTGTCAAAAGTTTGGGTTACATATGCTTAAACATCAATTATGCATAAAAGGGGCATTTTGGTAATTTACCTAAGGCATATAAACTACCTATCATACAACTACTTAAACGAAGCGACCATAAGGTATAACCTCGGAAGGTTATTACCTATATACTATGGTCACCAAATGTATTTGGTCGGATCCTAATGATCGACCAAATGGTTCGGGTTCGAAAGCATAAGCGATTGATTAGATCGCTTACCCTTACTACCCTAGACAACCACAAAACTAAAAGTGACGAGCTAAGCATGTCAAAACATGCTTAACTAAGTTAGAAAACAAGTTTGGTATCAGAACAAATGGTTTTGATACCTAAGAGTAGTTTGGTTACAAAATACGCAATAACACGCATTTTGGCCGAAACTACGACTCGTCACTGAGCCAAGATAACGTGGTAATCAGTAGGTATAGTCACTAGGCACTATGACCATCGTGATTACGCTCACGTTATGAAGTTCAAACGAACTTCGCATTGACCATAAACTGGTCAATGCATAAAGTCAAACAAAGTTTGACTTTCGGACTGGAAAAGCAATAAAAGAACGAAGGAACACTTACAAAGGGTCCCCGAAAGCTAATCTTGATCCAAGTAGCTCAAGTATGAAACAATGGTTTCAACTTAGAGCTTCTCAAATCAGATTCTTGTGGGTTTTTGCAATGAATGGGGTTGGGTATTTATAGTGTTCAGAGAGCCGTTAAGATCGTTTCTTGGAAACCGTGATTCAATCTTAACCCTCCACCTCAAGACCCTGGTTTTAGAAAACCATTTGAGCCCATAGATTTGCCCCAAAACCATGTGCAACAAGTGGAATGGAACAGATGCAATGTTTCTGCAATTATGCTATCTGAGGAAGCCTTACGGACCGTAAGGTCCTGAGTGTTGAGGTCCGTAAGGACCTTGCAGACCAGAAAGTTTGAAAAATGGTAGATTTGGTCCCTGTTGTGTAATAAGCTCATTTCCGACACGTTTAAGGCCCGTTAAGCCAACTTTAAGGCCCTAAAATGATGCCTAAACATTGTGGACATGAAACATGCTCAAAAATATGCCGGATTTCGGTTCGTTTGGTCGTACGATCGCGATGTTCGGTTAATTACGACGGAATGCGCATAAGCGCGACAAACGATCCAAATTGCGCGACGAATGGATTTTTCTCATGCCAAACACTAAAATAAAATATTTTAGTGCTTACATAAATTTTTGGATGTCCGGATGTATTCAGAACGTAAGTTATGCGCGAAAGTGCAAACTTATGCACTTTTTGACGCTTTTAGTCCCTGAATGACCCATAAGTTTATTTTAGCACACCGAACCCCTCAAAGCCTATTTCTAAGCTATGTAAAGGATATTTATGGTATGTTTAACTTATGGTCATAATTCGGAATGTCTGTTATAGTTCAAATTGGCATACTTTCGCAGTTTGTCAAGTTTAGTCCCTGTAAGCGAATTAACTTGTTTTTGTCATACCAAAGACTTCAAAACTTATTTATAAGTTATGTAAAGGTTATTTAAGGTATGTTAAGTATATTTTGATGTTCCAGAGTATTTTTCGCATTAAACTGATTATGTTTACACACCAGTTTACGTATAACTCTCTAGAAAGTGATATAGAGTTTGAAATTGAATTAAAGTCAAAACATGAAAAATGTAAAACATAACCAAACAAACATTGGGATCAAATAACATTGTTTTATTAATAATTGAACTGTTCACAATGATTACAAGCACAGATGTTACAGTTATGGTGGTGGTGGGTGGTGGGTGAAGTGTGAGAGAGGTGATGTGCCAAGGGATGGTTTGAGCTTGAGCCAAGCACTCCTATTTATAGGCTAAATAGAAGCTCGGGCATGGCCCCGTGTTTGTTGGGCACGGCCCCGTGTCCATCATCTTCTCTGTCTTCATTAATTGCTTTTGTCTGCATTAGTTGACCACGGCCCCGTGTCCGCTGGGCACGACCCCGTGTGCAGAAGCATATCTGTACTATCAAGATTTGCCTGGATTCTGCGAATCTTATAGTTGACCACTGCCCCGTGTCCGCTGAGCACGGCCCCATGGTGGGCGATGGAAGCTTCTACAACTTTGTCTTTTATACTGACACTTGGGCACGCCCCCGTGCTTATTGAGCACGGGGCGTGTTCAGCCTTCTGTTCTCTTGTTTTGCTTAGGAAGTTGCTTTCGGGGAGGTCGGGCATGCCACGTTTGTTCCTTTCCTTGTATTTATGTTAGATTTAGCTGCCTTTTTGCTTCTTTTGTTAATTTGAGCTCATTTAATCCTGAAAATGCAAAAGGAAGACAAAAACACACTTTTTCCAACATTAGTACTAAAAAGGGTTAGGTTTATGCCACAATTGATGTAATTATATGTTGCATTTTGCACACGTCAAATACCCCCACACTTGAATCTTTGCTTGTCATCAAGCAAAACTCTTTATAATGTGGCTTTACACTCCCAAATGGAATGGGTAGAAGAGAAGGTTTTTGGGCTTGTCATAGAGTGTCGGGATTTCTATGATTCCTAATTACGTTTTATTTTTATTTATTTACAATCCTATTCGTCATGATTTATTTAAAACTTTTCATAAGATAAATTACTTATTAGGGCATAACATGCCTCTTTTAAATTCCATTTATATACAAGTTCACATACCTCACGGGGGATCACTCAACACTCGGCCGATAATGTATTTTAGTGAATCACTCGAGAGCGGCATGGAACTCACTCCTACCATAGGCTTGCCAAGCAATTAATCATTCTCCTTTTTAACTATATACATTTGTGAATATCAAGAGGACTTTTTGGGTGAAGGGTTAGGCTTGGGTTAAAGGTAGGTGGTTGGGTTAGTGGTTAGCGAAAGGGCGAAAAGCGCAACAAGCGTCGGTTTTCGTAAGACTTTCTCTATTTTTTTTAACTTTTTATTTTGATGAAGCCATAAATCAAACAAAGTTATTTTTGATGAACTTGCTTGTTTATTTCTTTTGCTTTATCATCAACATTTTTTTTAGTCATACGAAAAACCGAGTTTGTTACTAAAACAAAGGGTTAAAAATAAAAAGGTTTTGGTGGGTGAAAGGGTGTTTGGTTTGGGTTAAGAAATGAAAAAGTTTAGGCTCAAAGGGGTTAACTAGGGGGATTTTGGGTAAGTGGTAAAAAAAATAATGGTGTAGAAATAAAAAGAGTTAGTCCTAATGCCTCCATCATTTACTTACTAGGGTTTAAGTTGGTAAGAACCAAGCGGCTATTCACACAAGAAACGAAAAATGAGCATTTAATTTAAAGGTATGTATTTGTATGCTCAATAAAGGCTCAAAACTCTCTTTTGTGGGAATGGGTTTTTATGTGATCAAGTATATATAATTAAATTTTAACTAAGCATGTTATGCCTTTTCATAATTTTCTTATGTTGGTTCTTTTTATCACGACGCTATCGGTTGTAAATTTGTAAAAAATATAACCTTTTTAGAATTTTGAAATTCCCAAATTAAACCTAGACAAGTAAAAAAATGAAAAAATTGGGAAAAAAAAGTTGGGGTGATTAGCGGTTCCAATAGAGTTTTGTGTAAGGCTTGTATTTAGGACTTGCAAGATTCAAGGTTTTAGCATCCCCCCCCCCCCCACACTTAAATTACACATTATCCTCAATGTGTCCCAAAAATAAGTTTTTAGGTTGATTAAATGTGTAAAAGGTGTGAAAAGCAAAAATTTATGTTACTGGGCGCCTGGACACGGCCCCGTGTTATCCGGGCACGGCCCCGTGTTCAAGTGCCAGTAACAAAATTGAAAAAGAGAAACATAAGCCTGGACACGGGGGCGTGTTGGGTCAACACGGCCCGTGTCCAGGTTACCTGAACTGGGCATTTTCTGCAGACTGTGCAGCGTGGGGCTGTGTTGGGTGGACACGGCCCGTGCTGAACTTACTGTAATGAAGAAAGTTCGTCGGATGGCCCTGTTTTCCTGCATGGGGTGCTGGTCCAAGTTTCCCTTGTATCCTTCGCCATCCAGAGTGTGTTTTATTCATTTCAACACCATTCAAACACCAAATTAATAAAAACCATTATTTATTAAGTCATAGAGAATTACATGATAGATCTAAAAAATGAAAAACAAAGCAGAAAATAAAAGTCATAAATTAGATAGGTCAAGTGATACGTAAAATCATCCTAAAGAGTTCTACTTCTACAATAAGAACCAAAATTCCGGAAATAGTTTTCCGGTATCTAAATTTTTTTTTGTAGAACCCCAAGCCGAGCGGTGTCCCTTAGATGTTGCTAGAGCTATTCTTCTATCTCTCTCGGGAGAAGGGAGGCGGCTTCATGTTCCTCAACATCTTGTGGAGGGGGAGTAACACCAATCGGAACCCCTTGTAGTATGTCTCGAGGGGGTTCCGGATGTAAGGTGTACCATTCGGTCGGAATGATGACTTCCGGTATCATGTTCCATGCCCTTTGGGTGATAATTGGCACCAAATGAGGAGATGCGAGAATGTTCAACCTTTGGTGCAAAAGGTTGACTTCCCGGAGACACCCTTCTAGTCCCACCGTTAGATGATTAATACGGTCGACCAATGCTTCTTCTACCCCCGTTATCTCATCAATGGCCTCTCTTAGAGCGTAAACATAGTTTACAAGAGAATCTTCAACCGTTGATGATCTTCTCCCTTGCCGGTTGTTTCTGGAGTGCGACGAAGAGGTTCCGTTCGTTCTGCTTGCCATTCTGAGAAAACATACTGAAAAGAGTTCAAATTTATTGGACTAGTACTTCGGACACGGCCCCGTGTTCAGTTATCTGCAGGATTGTAGAACAAGGAATCTTGGGGTTTTAATTTGTTTTCGTGATTTTTAAAACGTTTTTTAACAGAAACAACTTAAAACATTGTTGTAGAACTTATTCTTAACAAGATTCCATGAACAAAAATCTAACAAACACCTCAATAAAGCTTGAAATTATGGAGGTCTCAAGCTTTAATGGAAGTAAAAGAGAAAAATTGAACAAGATGATAGAGGATAAAAGAGGAAAGGACAAGAAGGTAGTTGAGAAACTTCTTTTAGAAAATACCTAGGATGGTATGTGAGAAGATTCCCTAAATCTCTGTCCCTGGAATGGTTCAAATGTGCAGGATTCTTGGCTGCATTTATAGAAAACGACAGTACGTTACGCACGGCCCCGTGTCGGCTGGACACAGCCCCGTGTGCAGGCAGAATCCTGACACAATTTTGTCCGTATTCTGATGAAATCGGAAGGGAATCTTTCGGTGGACACGGGGGCGTGTTGACCTGGACACGGCCCCGTGTCTAGAAGCTGTCGCATGGAATTCATTTATTTTAAGGAACCTTTCTAGATCGGGCGGTTCCTTACTAGATGGAACAACCCCAAAGTGCCTAAGATAACTTAATTGCTCTAGATTAAGACGAGAACGCAAGAGGTTGTCGGTGAGGGTGATTCCTATGCTATATGTAGGTGGACAAGTCCAACCCTTTTCCGGGCTCTCGTTAAAGAAGGTGTATGGAGAATCGCTCAGGTCTATGTATGCATCGAACGAAGTCGATGGGGAGTCCTTCACGGCATAATCGACACTGGGACGACTATCGCTCAAGTCCTCACTAGAGTTAGAAGTATCGTTGGGAACAACGAAGTTGTTTGAATGTGATCCCAACACTTCTTCTTGGTTATCGTGTTGAGATAAATTATTGAAATCTATCCTAAGTTCTTTTAACCAATTAAGAATTAGATCTTCTAATTGAAATAGTTCATCAAGAAGCATTTTTCCTAGAAAATCCGGTTGGGAGCATTCGAGGGAGAGATAAGGATTATTTTTACTTTCGCCCCTCTTAAGGATACAAGGAAACGATGGGTCTATATAGTGGGGTTTATAATTTAGAAAATAACATTCTAAGTCCTTAGGGGAACCACCACATATTTGACACCACATACCATAAGAGTGCCGAAAGTAAAAATTATCAGTATCAATCATGTTTGTGTCAGAAATTACCAACCGTCGGGATCTTACGGTTCTATTTTCAGTAACTGAATCTTGGGCACGGGGGCGTGTTGAGTGGGCACGGCCCCGTGTTCAGCTTACTGCCTGACTTAAAACAGGATTGCCAGTTCCAATGATTGGGCACGGGGCGTGTTCAGCGGGCACGGCCCGTGCTGAGTTCTGCAGAAGCTGAAAAACTAAGAAAAATCCTAAAAAAATTAGAAAAATAAGAAAAAACGATTAGGCCGTTGATTCCTAACTTTCTTAAAATCCTTGTGTCCCCGGCAACGGCGCCAAAAACTTGATGCGTGTGAAGTGTGTATATAAGTTTAAGTATATTTTAAGCCCTTATACACTTTCTTTAACCAAGTTTTAAATTTATAAAACACGACATTTACTAACACTAAACACACATATGGGCAAGTGCACCCATCGTGAGCGTCGTATAGTGTTGGTAAGATATCGAGGTCGTCCAAGGACACAAGAGCTTTTAGTACCGGTTTATCCTCAACGTCTAATCAAATCAAAAGTTAGAAAAATGTTTTAAACTAGAAAAATAAAAACTAATTAAAATGCTGAAAAATAAAAATAAAAGTAAAACAGATAGACAAGATGAATCACTTGGCTCCGACTCGTGTTTAGTGTAACCTTTGATTATTTCCGCACTTTTGCACTTTATTAAGAGATTATCTTAGTTATTGTAGTAGGCCCCTCTTTTGGAGGTGACGTTACCCTCAACCCAGTAGTTTGAGTCAGCAGGGATACAATCCTAAAGGGTTGGATTATTGAAAGATAATTAATTAAGTTATTAATGCATATTGTGGTAGGCCCCTCTTTTGAAGGTGACGTTACCCTCGGCTAAGTAGTCTGAGTCAGCAGGGATACAGTCCTAAGTAGTCGGGTTAAAGTTTTAATAGTAGTTTAACTTATGAGGGGATCAAAGAGTTTGGACCCCCGCTATCCAATACCGTTAAGTATTGAAGGAGGTCCTACTAAATTTGACCCAGGTCCTTTGCAGGATCTATACACTGAACAATGGCAAGACTCTTACCAAACCGTTCCCTTAACCCCCAACCAGGTAGCCAACATACCTCCATATAGACCGTGGAGATATGAATGGTGAAAATCTTTTATTTTATATAGACAGTAAAATAATGCCAAGGCACCACGGATAAACGATAAGGAAGAATCACCTTCAACATAAGAAACTAGTTATTAAAGTCATTAATACATAACCAATTAAAAAGTGCGAAAATATTGAAAATAAAAAGTATTACACTAGACACTTTGTCTTCACCAAGTGATGTAAGAGACTTAGGCAAACATGGCCTTGATTGTCAAGAACTCTTACGATCAATCTTGGATCCCGAGACGACTCACACACTCTATGATGGACAATGGATGATGGTGGTGGATAATGTTGTTATGGTGGTGGTGGGTGGTGGGTGAAGTGTGAGAGAGGTGGTGTGCCAAGGGATGGTTTGAACTTGAGCCAAGCACTCCTATTTATAGGCTGAACAGAAGCTCGGGCACGGCCCCGTGTCCATCCTCTTCTCTATCTTCATTAATTGCTTTTGTCTGCATTAGTTGACCACGACCCCGTGTCCGCTGGGCACGACCCCGTGTGCAGAAGCAAATCTGTACTATCAAGATTTGCCTGGATTCTGCGAATCTTATAGTTGACCACAGCCCCGTGTCCGCTGAGCATGGCCCCGTGGTGGGCGATGGAAGCTTCTACAACTTTGTCTTTTATGCTGACACTTGGGCACGCCCCCGTGCTCATTGAGCACGGGGCGTGTTCAGCCTTCTGTTCTCTTGTTTTGCTAGGGAAGATGCTTTCGGGGAGGTCTGGCATGCCACGTTTGTTCCTTTTCTTGTATTTATGTTAGATTTAGCTGCCTTTTTGCTTCTTTTGTTAATTTGATCTCATTTAATCCTGAAAATACAAAAGGAAGACAAAAACACACTTTTTCCAACATTAGTACTAAAAAAGGGTTAGTTTTATGCCACAATTGATGTAATTTATATGTTGCATTTTGCACACATCAATAGCACACACACACATAAAACAATATCCAGAAAGTGACATCTAACCTCCTAACAAACTCTAACCTCTGATCAATACGAACACTGCAATGCTAACTACTGCTATTACATTTCATTACATAAAAGGCATCTAAATAACTGCTGCATCCTTCCACTGCTGTGAACCCAGCAGTACTTGTCCGGATCAGCAGTGCTTGACTCAAGGCAGTAGATTGAACAGTAGAGCTTTAGTCTTTCATCAAGCCTTTACTTGATCAGCAGTTTGTAGGTGAGCAGTTTGCACGATCAGTAGATAGAAAGTCAACAGATGTTGTATGAAACATCTGCTTATTCTGGATCCACTGCTCTGATCCAGTTTTGGCTTTAATTATATGTTCCTTTGGTAGGGTTCAATCCCAACAATCTCCCCCTGGAACAGATAATGCCAAAACCCTTCATTATTGTGGAACTTTATTGCCTCATCAACAGTTCCCTTATTTGACCTTTAAGTTGTAACTCAAATTCTAGGGCATCTGTGTCATCTTCATCCCTACCAAGTGGAAGATCAAGGAGATCCTGCATATCTTCAAGACTCAGGCCAAGAGCTTGTTCCCTTGTTATTTTCTTCACTTCTCCACCAGACCTGAACATAGTCAATACATGGGTCTATTTGTCAGTTTCCCACTTTAGTACTTTTGAGCCTGGTGGGTTTCTTGGGAGATTTTTATTTGAAGAGGTGTTTGGTGAAGCTGGCCTATTTATGATTGACTGAGCAGTACTTGCAGTTTGATCCAAACCAAGAGTTTCTATAATCATTTTCTTTATACCTTCTTTTACAAGGTCATCTCCTTTTATCAGCTCTTGGATGGTTTCACCACCCAACTGTTTTAGTTGCCTTCTTTTATAGATGGCTGCACTAGCTGGAGCAGTGGCTCTCCTGATTTGCAACTTTGATGGTCTTTTTGAAACCTCTGCTTCAGGATAGTCAGGCTTTTGTGGAGCAGTAGGATCTGTCTTTCTTAACTTCTCCAAACTTTTGTAGGTGGCCCTGACTTTATCTTCTTTCCATCTCATCACTTGATTTTTGGACCCATAATCAGCAGCAACCAATTCCTCTTTCATTCTCTTCAGCTCTAGTGTCTTTTCAGTCACATTTCTTTTGTATTTTTACCAATCAGGAGGAGTGTGTTTGACCTTTTTGTTTATCATTTCTTGAATCCTGGCTGCTTCTTGTTCAAGCTCAGGAATGGTCCACTCCTTGTACATGTGCTTCTCTCCCTTGTATTTCTTGGTTGCCGTAATGATTTCAATGTAGTCTTTTCTTAGAGTTTCATCTGCTTTCTCTTAGATTTGCTGACAAACATTTTTTGCAAACTGCTCTAAAGATCTGACTTGTATGAGCAAGTATTGAGAATTCTGTTGAATTTCTCTATCAGATTTTCCATGTGTATTCCTTTTTGAGATATCCTCTGCTTTCTTAGCCTTGTTCTCCAAATATTCTTCAATATTGTTGGGCCTGGGATATCCTTCAACAGATGGCAATTTCCTTTTAGCAGGGTTATCCTCATAGTAGAAATACTTGATTTCTTCTCTGACTGCTATAAGTTCAAGAGGGAATTGAACACCTGCAGGAGCCAAGGGCTTTTGAATTTGAGCTGATGAGAGAGGAACAGGTTTGGGTATTGTAACAAGTGATAGAGATTTTGAAGATGTTGGTGGTGGTGATGGTGAATCATCATCTGGTATGAAAATCCTTCTCCTTTTTCTTGTAGGAGAGGCAGATGATGTTTTGGGTGGATCAGTGGTGGTGATTTGAGTGGCAGTGATTTGTGATTGACTAACAGCTGTTGAAACAACTGGTGTTTCAACCACTGTTGTCTTCTGCTTTTTGGCAGGAGGCGATGGTGGTGATGTTGTTTTTGGTGGTGATGATGGTGGTGGTAAGACAGTGGTTGTGGTGTGTGTTGAAGTGGTGTGTGTTGAAGTGATAACAGATGTTGAAACCTCTGAAGTACCATCAGTAGTTGATACAGCAGGAGTTACAACAGCTGTTTGGGGGGAGGTTTGATGTTGAAGGCTTTTAGATGGTGGTTTTGGAGTATGCTTTATGAGTCTGGATGGGATGGACTTGGCTTTCCTCACCTTTGTAGTGGGATTTCTTTTTGGCTTAGGATTTTTAGCATCCTTTGGCTCAGAAAAACCCTGCGTACTCAGCTCCATGTAAGCTCTTTTCTCCTCATTCCACCTTGACATATCCTTTGCCTCTCTGTCCCTTTTTACACTTGCTATAGCTTCATCAAGTGCATTTTGGGTAACATCAACCTTTTTGCTACCATCTGGCAAAGGAATATTTCTGGTCATATCATCTTTTTCTGGTTCAATGTAATGACCATCATCTATTCCCTTCTTCTTCCACTCTTGAATTTTCTCCCCCTTTTTGGCATTATCCGGGGGAAGTTGATCAATAAAAAGAACTGTTGGAGGAGCAGTGCCAGTGGTTTTCAATAAATGGGACCTGAGAGCCTTGATGTCTGCTTGTGTATTCTTGAACCTAGACTCCATGATGTTTCTCACCTTTTGTACATGTATTTCATGTTGCTGATCAGCCATTTGTTTTTGTTGTTGGAGAAAAGGTTGAAATAGATTCCAGAGCTCATTTGTAACAGGTGCTTGTAGTGGAGTAGGTGCTTGAGGTGGAACAATAGTGGATTGCATATTTTGTACTGTCAACAACTGTTGTAGCATGTCTTTGATATCTGCAACAGCTGTATCCAGTTTGTCAACTCGTTCCGTCAAATCCAGATATTTTAAACCATCACCCAATTTAATGAGATCATCTGATTTCCCACTAGCAGTGGTTTTATCAGTGGTTGAGGTAGGGAGTGTACTCCAAACATTAACCACTGATGCCCCTTTGTCTTGGTACTGGGGCCTTCTTCCTTCAACACTTGACAACCTTTTGATGTTGCCAGTGGTTAAAACAAATCCACTGGTGGTTGGCGGAGGTTCTATATAAGGAATTGCCTCCAAGGAAGTCTTATTGATGTAACCACTGTCCAAGTGCAAACCAGTGGGTTCAGCACTTGTAGTAGCTGCTTCACTTGGATTACCACCAAGAGTTACTTGTAACTCAAGGGGTGTAACCTCCTTAGGTTGTGTTGGTTGGTTAGCAAAGATTGATACATCAGACTCAGTCATTTGTTGAGGCATGTTCTCATTGATAGGTGATTGAGGAGGACTGGTTAGTGTCTGGTTCAAATCAATTGCATCCAACAAAAGTTTAGTTGGTGGGGGAATTGTGGATGTGATGTTTGGTGTAGAAAGAGAATTTGCCCTGGGCATTGGGTTGTGGATGATGGAAGCGAGTGATTCCAGAGCATCATATTGTGGAGTCCCTATGTGTACAACCCATTCTTTTTTAGAAGAAGCAGGAGGAGTTTCGGTTATGGGTTGAGATATTTGTACCAACTACTGTGAGGAAGTAGCAGCAGTGGTTTCTTGTGACTTTTGTGTTGTCACTGGCAGTAGCTCTGGTATCTCATCCTCCAGAGTTGCCTTTTTGATGGGTTTGGGGGGTTTTTGTGTTTTTCTTTTTGTTGGCTTTTTGGTGATTGTAGGTGTGGGTTTCAAAGCAGTTTTTTTTGCTACTTTGATCACCTTGAGC